>JALBZD010000219.1:0-45526 GCA_038050675.1 Globisporangium cylindrosporum | reverse complement strand
ATGAGCAAGTTCCGCCACCCCGTCGTCGCCGTCTCCCACGGCCCTGGTCCGCTCTGGCTGCTCAACGACGGCTTTATGGGCATGAACCGCAAGTCCGTCTCGGCACAGAACGTGCGTGAGACCTTCCCCAAGATCTACCCGAGCGCCAACCAGCCGCTGCCCAAGCGCATCCTGTTCGTCTCAGCCCACTGGGAGTCCGAGAGCAGCGGCTTTGAGATCTCGAGCTCGCAGAATCCCGACATGATCTACGACTACTACGGCTTCCCAGATGAGGCCTACGACGTGGTCTACAGCGCCAAGGGCGACCCGGCGTTCGCCAAACGCGTCGCGGACGCACTCAACCAGAGCAAGATTGTCGCCAAGCTCGTGGAGCGCGGCTACGACCACGGCGTGTTCGTGCCGATGTCGCTCATTCGCCCAGAGGCTGACATCCCGATCACCTCCATGTCCATCAACGACAACCTGAGCCCAAAGGCTCACTTCGAGCTCGGCAAGGCACTCGCGCAGTTCCGAGACGAGGACACGCTCATCATTTGCTCGGGCCAGGCGACGCACAATCTGCGTGCCAGCCGCAACCCGAGCGACCCGATCAGCGAGTGGGCCATAGGCTTCCAGGGCTGGATGGACAACGTCTTCACCTCCACCTCCAAACTGAGCTACGCCGAGCGAGCGGAGGCACTCGCCACGTGGGTCAAGACTGCGCCTTTCGCGCGCCTTGCGCATCCGAGTCCAGACCACTTCTCGCCATTCATCGTCGCTGCTGGCGCTGGCATGGACGAGGCGGCGCCAGTCGGTGAGAAGATCATCGAAGGCTGGGGTGCCGGTCAGCTCTCCTTTGCCACCTATGCGTGGGGCATCAACAAGTAAACCTGCGACTATGCTTTCCATTCTTATTCTCTCGTATGACTCAATAATTCCCAAACAAAACTTGTTGATTAGCACCATCATTATTATCGGTTTCTTGATCTCGCACAACCCAATGTCGTCGTGAAGGTTCTCTTTGAGCTCGTCGCTGGGAGCTCAACTAATTCGCTTGGAACTCAAGCAACGCCAAACGTATCCAGAGGAGGCGACCTGCTCTCTCGAAGCCAGCATACAGTGTCTCGAGCTCCACACAGGATGCGCAGGCTGGCTGGTAAGTATACAAACTTCATCACCGTACACTGCAGCAGGACAAGAGTTTGAGTTAATAGACAAAGTAGTAATCGTGGCCAAACTTCTTGAAACAGGTCTCCGTGTCTTCGTCATCGTCGACCAGACGGCGAGACGAAATGCCCAGAAGCTGGACTGAAACGTCCTCGGGGATGTCACGAAGGAGGTACTTGCGTGCGCGGTCTTTCAACATGCCGATCGTGCGGCACTGCTTTAGGTTCACCTGCATGGACAGCTTCTACAAAATGCACAACAATACATTCGTGTTCGTAAGCCACAGCACACAAGAAAGACCAGCCGAGAACCAACGACAGATAAGCTCACCTTTGGGAAAGTTTTGTCTGAGGCAAACTCAAACTTGACAAAGTCGCTCACTGTCGTTCTTGGCTCAAGACTGCTCCCAGGAGTTGCAATCTTTGATGCGGCTGCTTTCGATTTCGCAGCATGAACTTTCGCCTTTGGTGCGGGAGTCTTGGTTTTCGGCACCGCAGCCGTCGCTTTTGATTCAGGGATTTTGGAGCTTGGGTTAGGCTCAGGGACTTCAGGTTCAGACTCTGAGGTTTCCTTTTTTCGTGATGCAGACGCCGACGCTTTGGACTTTGGTTCTGGAGTGCCATGCTCCTCTTCTTCTTCGCGTTCTGAGTCTTCCATAATATCCTCAACTTCGTAGGAGTGATCAATCTGTGGAGATCGGTAGCGCTCTATCTCCTTGGATTCTTTTTGACTTTGGCTCTGGCTGGGGCTTAGCTCAGCGGTTCGCACTGCTGCGAAAGAAGCGTTTGCAACCACAGCGGCAGTGCGGCGCTTCTTCAGTTCTCTTACAGGTAGTGGAGGCGCTGGAGACGCAGTGAAGCCCTCGTTGTCGGAGATATCAATCTCCACGGGCTCTGTCGCTGCAGGAGTCGCTGGCACTTTCCTTTTTTCTCTGGGCTCGCCAGTTCGTTGTAGCAGGTTCTTCCACTTATCCTGGCAACACCAAACACACGCACGCAAATGCAAATAAGGATTCCGCAAAAGCAGTGAACGCAGGAAGCTCAAGACAAATTCAAATGCGCACCTTGAGGTCGACGTTCGTTCTGTGGTTCGAGAACACGCCCTTACCCTCGAGCAGGATGAGCTTCCACTTGCCCAAGCCGTGTTTCTGCACGCCCTTGCGCAGAAATTCCTCCTCTTCAGGCTCCCAGAACTTGGTGCGACGGCGCGGTCTGATCAACAAAAATCACGCATAGAGGTAAGAAAGAGTAGGTGAATGAAAACGCGACCAATCAGCATAACAAGCATCGTTGATCTTCACGCACTTCATTCTGGAGGGCAGTGCCGCGCTCGCAGCTTCAGGTTTTGCTTCATCTCGCTCGTTCTCCTCGCTCTCGTCGGTTTGGCTGTTTGATTCAATCCATCAGCCCGTCCGTCGTCCGTCAATACAACGTTCGCTATGATTGAGACAGACAGCCATGCACAAGCCCACAAACCTTTGGTCAAACCTTTGGTCGTCCGCGCGTTCGGACACGTAGTCGCTATCCTGTGAGGCCTCGTTCGGCTGGGCATCCGAGTCGGTCTCTTCGTCCGAATCCGTAAACTGCAGCTGTCGGCTCGAGAGCTGCGGGGCAAGAGGTTCGCTCTCTGGTTCCTCTTCAGCCTCTTCGGTGTCTTTCTCCCCTGCGGGCTGTTTCGAGGCAGATGATGACGGCTTGCCCAGCGACTGCGATACACTCTGTAGCGTCTGGCTAGAGCGGCGCTGGCGCGCAGATGACAACAAAGACGGCGAGCCAGATGACGACTGCGCGTACTTTTCTCCCGACGTCGACGGCGTCGGCTGCTTGGAAGAGACGGTGACAACTCGCTCTGACGGCGCGCCACCTGTTGATGCTATTGAATTACTCGCCACTACCACAGTCGCCTGCTCTCCTTCCACGGCGACTTCCACGGCTGCTGCGACTTGTACGGAAGACGATGCGACCACTGACATGCGCGTGGATCGGCGGCGGCGCGGCGTCGTGGTGGGCAAGCGCGTCGAGATGTGCGGCTGCTTGGCGGGCGTCGTGCCCGTGCCAGTCGAGTTGCGTCTCTTCTTTAGTCTACAAAGTACGCAAGCACACAGGCGAATGATCGGCACACACAGAGCAGCCTGATACAAACAGAGAGAGCTAAGAAGAGAGAGAGACGTACGCGCCCGCCAGCGTGGTGCCGATGCGCTCCGCCATTATGTCGCGCTTTCTTCGCTTTTCGGAATCAAAATGCAAGTCTCCCGCTTTTTTGCTTTCAAAAATGCCTTTTCTCACTTTCAACAAAACTTTTACATGTTCGCTTTCAAATAGCAAAGATCAGCCAAAGACGCGCTTCTTTCTGATTTCATTTGTAGCCGTTTAGGAAAGTATTAATTTACAGTACTATTTCAAAGTAGTATTTTGGTTAATCGAGGGGTTTGTGAATTCATGTGTCCTCACCCTCATTGAAGTCATCATCCGAGTAAGACAACTCCTCCTCCTTCTGTTGATGCGCACAGTCTCTCACGTCGTCCGCTGCTTCACCATAAGCATCCCTTGTTGGTTCTTGCTCGTCTTCGCTGTACTGGTCGTCGTAGTGTTCGTCCTCATAGTCCCCGCTGTGAGCTACGCCGAGGTCTTCTTCTGCTGGATCAGACAATCTCTTCTCACCAATGTCGAAGTTTTCTTCCTGTTGCTGCTGCTCGTGGCGCTCCAGCTGGTCCTGGTCTTCGTCGAACTCACTTCCGTATCCGCTTGCCTCGTCGCCAGCATCCACAGAGCTAGAAACTTCGACCAGGCTCGTTTCATCTGATAAAATCGGGTTCTCCTTTGCAAAATCACCATTTGGCTCAGACAGAGATGGTAACACGTCGTCGTCAAAGTTTTCTTCGTCGTACTCCGGATCCTGCGGCTCTTGGTCGGCAGCTGCTGGGGTATCGCCGCCTCTTTCCATTGGAATCACGTCTGTTGCGCTGGTCAGTTGCGGGTCTGTTGGTGATATCAGCACGACAGCTACAAAATCACCATCTTGCAGAGTTGATGTCTCCTCCAAATCGTTGACTGTTTCGATAGCAGCTGCAGCAGCAGAGTTTTGATTGCCAAGCTCTCCATTGCAAAGTGTTCGATTGCGGTCTGATTTGGCCACTTCAGCGATTTCTGGTGAATCGGCATTTGCGATAGCTGGGCTGTCCGTGTGGCTTCCGCTTGCATCCTGGATCTTCTCTGCAACTGGAGCACTTAGGTCACGAATCGACGAATCAATTGCAGCAACTGGAACTTCAGTAGCTATGTCTTCTGTAAACGGTGGTGCTGCCACAATTTGATCCGCTCCGTGTGTTTCTGGTTGATGATCGCTTTTCTCTTCAATAACTTGTGCGTTGTTTGGGTTTGCAGACTCAACTCCTTCCGAAAATGCATCTGCTATGAGATCAATCGAGTCTTGCGACGTACTGAACATCACAGCATTGATCTCTTCTTCTGTGAACGCGCGGCTCTGCGTCAGCGGACTGTGCGGTGAATCGAGTTCTTCTTCGGCATCAGGGACACCAGCACCGTCTTCATCAAGCGTAGGAGATAACACAGTCTCAGGCTCCACCGGACTCATTTCCAGTGCGTCCAGCGCACTCTCCAGCTCCACTGCCGGAGAAAAAGCACCGAGAGCAAACAGATTGTCGCTCTGACCCCCATTTTCAAAGCATGTCGCGGAATCAAGCGAGAGCGCGTCTCCATCACCATTCGTGGCGGGGTCAGGCCTTCGCTCCCGCGAGAATGTAAAGCGAACATTGACAACGTCCGTATCGCTCTCGCGATTCTCCAAAGTCGGTAGCGATGCTGTCTCAAACTGCTTCCCCAGCTGCTGTGCTGCTGCTGCTCCGTGGCGATCTTTCGAAGGCGCCGATCTCTGCTTACGCAGCATCATGATGCGTCGATGGTTCGCTGCTGTAGCACGAGCATTGCTGCTATTGGCGTCGTTGTCTTTGTGGTGCTCCCCTGCACGATCGCCATGTCTGTTTACGATAGCCGTCATGGCAGCAGTCGACGGGCTTCGAGTACCTGGACTAGCTATTGACTCATGCTGATTCAACTTGGTCACTCGCACGACGGAAACAGTGAGAGGCGACATCTGCGCCTTCAAGAGCTCATGCTGAAGCGCGATCCGTCGCTTCTCCTGGGATTTGAGAAAGTGCTGGCTTCGCTTGTCGTCTTTCTCCCACCCTTCACAGTTCAAGGTCCCCTTCGCCGTTCGCAGTCGCTTCGCGAGCGCTTGGTTCTCGGTCCAGATCTTGAGCTGCTCCTGCTTCTTGTTGTAGTCGTGGGATGTTTTTCCGTGAGATTTCTCGAGCGAGTTCCACATTGAGTCGTCACTGGATTGAGAATGAGGATGAAGATGGTGGGCGCTACTGGTCCTAGGTTGGTGCTGCTGCTGGTATTGTTTCGCACTAGGAGTCGCGATCTTTGCCAGCCGTTCCTGCATTCTCTGGTTCTCATGCGCGATTATCTCCAGTCGATCGACCTCCATCCTCGATTTCTTTGATGCCTGTCGGACTTTCTTTGTTGGAGACTTTCGCTGCCGCCTGATCGCCTTCAGCTCGCTGTCATCTTCATTGCCAGCAACTTTGGAAGCGTGGGGACTCACATCTCCAAGCTCATCTTCTTCGTCATCTCGCTGCTCGGGACCGTCTTCATCTCCTTCCTTGACAGCGTTTTGGTGCAGCTGCTGCTCGGTCGGCTGCTGCAAATAGTACTGTCGCGCTTTGACGGGGCTTGTTGCACATCGCTTGCTACTGTGCTGGAACTTTGGCAGCAACCTCGTCTTGGGCGACTTGGTATCCACGCAGCTGTGCGCCTTGGAGATCCGCGCAAGGTGACCGGCCAAGTTGCGCGCGATCTCCCGCGTCCAGATCGTCGCGTTGCTGTACGGCTCCGCTCGCCGCGCCCGATCCATCGTTCTCGCAATGCTTCTGGTGGTGTAGCGGGTAATGCGAATCGAGACACTGCGGGAAATGGTATTCTTGGGAACCAGGAGCGTGAACCCCCCCAGTCATTTTCGTCTAATTATATGAGACTTGGCGCAGGCACGTAAAGCATGTCGATAATGTATCCATTTCAAATTATAGCCATGTCGAAAATGTAGCTATTTGATAGTACCTTACTGGTAACGACACCAATTAGCCATGAAATGAGTCACTTCAGTTGGTCACGAATACTCCGTCTGCGTGATGCAGTACAAGCCATTTTAGCGCCTGCTCCCACATCCTTCGCTCATCTCCGCTGGACGCTTCCAGTGACAGCAGCTCGCCGCGCACCATTAGGTGGAAGCGGCAGTCCGCTTTCATTGAAGCCGATGACGACAACGTGACCGCTCGCTTCAGAAACGGGAGTAAGCTCTTTGACTTCTTCTCTGGGCTTAGGCTCTTGGAGGTTGAAATCGTTACAGATGCTGGGACGTCAATATCACTAGGCGAGGGCAGCACCTCCACTTGGCTCAGAAAGACTCGCTCAATACGCTGAGGCTTGCTTGAAAGGTGCTGGAAGAGCAAGTAGCTCCCCGTGGCGGCTGCGGTGATACGCACAATTTGCTTCTGCTTTTGCCTCACCTTCTTCTTCAGGTCGAGCCAAAGGCGAAAGACGGCGCCTTCCAACAGCAGATCGCGGTAGGTCAGCTCTAATTGTGACAAACGAGGAAGAGCTGATGGCTTCTTCTCTGCAGAGAAATTTGAGATAGAAGCTGTGGTGATGATAGCGTTCAACTCTTGCTGCTGCTTCTTTGAGGCGTCGCCGCCAAGTAGTTCCAAGAGATCTTGCGCGAGGTGGTACACTGATTTCTTCGCCGAGTGCTCATACTTCGCCGTTACCGCCCGCAGTGCCAGGTATACCTGTTCATCTTGAAGCGCAATACTCGACTCTTTGTCACCTGCGAGAACGACAAGGAACTGGATGCAGACGTACAGACAGTCTTCATCATCGACATGCAGCGAGACCCGGTCGATTGTGATAGGGATCGCGTCAAACATGATGAAGATTGGGATGTTTCGTGGCTCATGACAGAGTTGGCACATGAGCATAAACACGCTCTGTTCGACGAACAAGGCGTTATCGTCTCCTTCTTCAGCATACGCGACGAGCTGCAGGACCAGGTGTGCGCCTTCGTACGCCAGCTGATTCCCCATTTCAGTGTGCACTGCCAGTCGATTCAGGATCCCAATAATCTTCTCGAGACAAAGCGACAAAGAGCACTTGCTCTGGATCGACTCAGCCACATGAAGTAACCACATCGGAAGCTCGCTCCATCCGTGCAGTTGGCGGTTCGCGCACGCGAGGTTCACGAGGCAGTCGACAGCAGATTCTAGCAGCAGCGGATTCTTGGCTTCAAGCCAGACGACGTTCACGATCCGCTGTAGGTACTCGAGTGCGTGCAGCGCTTCCGCGAGGTCCCGACCATGATCGGTTCGCGTCAGGTCGTAGAGCATCTCCAGCAGCATACCGACAAAGGATACGCTCTTGCTCTTGCACGCAGTCACTTGGTAGTTATCGAGCAGATGGAAGAGCAGTGAGAGAATGTCGGCGCTCAACAACTCCTGCAGAACCTGGTTGCGCCATTGTAGCTTCTCGACGTCGCTCTCTTTTGTCTCCTCTTCGTCATTATCAATACCGTCTCCACATATCTCGTCAGTCGCTCGCGCTTGACTTCTAAAATTGCCGTCTTGTACGTCGATCATGCGCATGAGGATCTGCGTACCCAGGGCACAGATCTGCTCTTCATTGACGCTGGCTCGACACACAGTGGGGATCACAATGTGCCCTTTGTTGATGACAACCTGAGCCAGCACTTCATCAAAATGCTCCAAGCTTGAGAGCGCGCTGAGTAAAAGCCGCATTGACAACATCACAATACGCTCGTTCGACACGTGGCTTTCGATGCAACAGACCAAAAACTGTGTTGCCCCCAAGTCGATCAGCTGGCGCCGCGCAAACTGCAGTTTGCCGTATCGGTAGATTCTCTCGATCGCTTCCAAGGCGCTTTCCGCGATTGTTACGTGAGTGGTGTACGCGCGCAGAGTCCCAAGCAGAGTGGTCAGCGTGAACTCGATCGATTTCAAGGCAACGGTGTTCTCTGCAATGGTTTCTGGTACCAGCTGAAGCACGCACTGCAAGCAGTTCCACGTGATGGAAATGTCGTGTGCGTGGCTTTGAAATGCACCATTCAGGAGCGCGAGCCGGCCGTCTCCATTGACTGTGCTATTGTTGCTTGCGCTGTCGCTGGTGATTCGCAAAAGAACCCGTAGCGCCGAGATGCAGGTCTGCACGACGTCCAAGTCTTCCTTCCAGGTCTTCAACAGCGCGAACACAAGATCCAGCATCGGTTCAGCGATGCGTACTGGTTGCGTGTGGCTCTGTGCCGCGATGTTGTCGCAGAAAACCGAGGCAAAGACTGCAAACGGGAGAGATTGATGCTCGTGAAGAATGCAACAAGTCGCGAGTGCGCGGAAGTCGATCATTGAGTGGTTCACGACGATCGCAGGTCTCAGAAACGAGATCTGGGCCAAGATCTCCATCGCATGGCAGACGAGACCAGAGGTGATGGAGTGCTGCAAAACGATTCCACTGAGAGGCACGAGGAGCGACAATGTGTACTCGTCATCTAGGACGAGTTCCGTGTCGTGCAGCAAGAACTTAAGCTGGTACACCGCGCCACAGAGTTCTTTGTAGGACTCAGGCTCTTCAAACGACTTCATCGATGTCTTCATGTCGACGTACGAGACGACGGTGCTACTCCCGTCGATCTTCCCATCGACGCCACTCTGGCATTTCACAACCGAACAGCACGACAGAATCGAGTTCTTGGTGATGAATTCGGTGGTCTGAGTCGTCTTCGACGACGATTCAAAGAATCCTGACGGCTTTTTCAGCTTGAGCGCAGGTGGAGGCGGACCTGCAAACGCTGCTTGAATGTCGTACAATTTGCAAATAGCTTCTCCAACTTCTTCGCTGATGACCTGCGCTGAAGCCGCATGGTAAGCTTTCCAGCTCAAGAGCTGCGTGTGGCACTGCTGGACGAATGACTGCGTCGTGAAGATCGGAGCGTGCAGTGAAATGCATTGGCCGATGATCAGAAACCCCAGTCTTGAGTAGTTTGCGAGTCCAGTATGCGCGTCAACGATGATGAAAATGAGCTTCGCAAGCGACAACAGTATCGGGTCGCGCAAATTCTCTTCATGCGCTGTCAAATAGCAACAAATCTCGAGACCGAGCAGCAAATTGGTCGCCGCTGTCTGGTGGGAAGACGAGCTGCTCATCATCTGGTACAAAATTTCAAACCCTTTCAGCGAACAGCAAATGGTCGCACAGTGCTTGACTCGGATGAGGTCTTTCAAAACCTCCAATGCTGCACGTAGTACTTTTGATGAGGGTTTCCCGTTGAAAGCACTTCTGATTTCACTATGTGAGCTTGGCTCGAGCGACTTGCTGTCGTCACAACCTTCTTCTTCGGGCGGTGGTGAGGTACTCGACGAGTAATTGATGACGTCGAGAAGCACCCGAAGCTCTAATTCGTCAATGCGTTGCGTCTTGTAGCGAAGATCTGAGAGATTCTGGTGCAGAAAGAGTACAACATCGTGCCGCACGCCTTGGTCTGCGGAGGCGCTTGCGATTCCCAGCAACCTTCCCACACCTTTGTAGAGAGAGAAGGTCATACTCAGCAACAGCGTCCTCGACCAGCTTGTAGTTGCGAACGCTTGGTAGAAACGCAAGATGCGAGTGACTCCGACATTTTCCCAGTGCTCGTTTAAAATGGAGCACAGCGATTGAAGCAACGCGCTGACGCGTGAGTATAGCTGAGCTGCGTGCGCATTGCCCACCGTGATGTGGCAAATGGCTCGTTTTAACACGGCGCTGGACGAATCAAGAAAGTCCAACGTTTGTGAAGAGTAGCTTGATAGGTAAACGGTCGTCGCCAGGTTCAAATACGCAGCCAGCGCTTCGTCGCTCACCCAGTCGACACGCATCAGCAGATGTAGGTCGGCTACTTCCGCTACGAAGTCTTGATCCTCTCGCAGTCCCTGCTGGGCAGCAATGCGCGCGAGATTGAGATGCAAGGCAGCAATTTTGGCTTCAGCATTGCGAAATCCGGTTGCGATGACGAACAACTCGCAATGCGCGAGAGCTGAGCGATCAATGACTTTCAAGATTGCCAATGCCGAGTGGTTTGAAGACGTCGGCTGCTGCTGCTGCGACCAGCGCACGAGTATGACTGCATAGCGCGCCAGCGTCTGCTGAATGTGCTTTTCTACGACATACATGTCGAGATTTGGCAGCTTGCCATCCACTGTAGACTGGTAGGCGTTCATGAACGCTTCTGCTTGCTTTGCGGCTGCTGCCATTTGACTGACATCGTCCAGTTGTCCTCCGCTGCTGAACGCCGAATCACTTGAAATAGCGATACAATCAGCAAACGATCTCCAGGACAGCAGCATCGCCCCAGTTTCACCCTCCAGTACCAACTCAGACGCTTGGAGCAGCAGCTCCACTGGCTTTGCGAGAAGATCGAGTAGCTTTTCGGCAAAGAGAAGTCCGTGGCTGGAGATCATACCGGACAAGAGGTTCAAAAACCAATGGAGCACGCTGGGGCCATACATCGACTTGGACGCGTTCAAGTGGTTCTCCAGTAGATGCTTTGTCACCGGATTGTGAATGATCACTCGAGCATACTCTGCTCCCAGCTCCAGGCACGCTCTCAGAATGACACTTGATGAACGAATGAGTCTTACGGCCATAGCGCTATCTTTGCAACCGGCGAAACTGAGTTCTTCTGCACCGTTGTCGAGCAACAGCGCAGTTTCATCCCTGTCGAAGGTGCAAATTGTGAGAAGCTGGAGACAGCAGGAAACGAATTCGTGCGGCTCATCCCCACCTCCAGAACTCAACGGGAACCATCCTGCAGGGAGCTCTACCAAGAGAGCTGCAACGGTATCTAGCGCAGCGATTGCCATATCAATGCGGATTCGTTCTCCCTTCGTCGATTGGACGATGCTGCACAAAAAATTTTGTAGCGGCTTTACAAGTGGGGAACTCTGGATGACATCCTTGGTCGAAGCAACCTTGGTCACATGGTACGTCAGTGCTTCAAGCAGAACCAGAAGGGATTCAAACTCTTGACTCTCGCATCGCCTGATGATCTGCTCCATCAGGAATCGAACAGATTGCTCTCCTTCTTTACATTCTGGCAAATCTGGATGCATCCAAGTCAAGGATTTCAATGGGATGTCACCCGAGAAATACCTTGTCGTGCTCGTGAAAATCGATTCTCGATGACTTGAGTTGAGTACTTGTGAACTTAGACAGGCCAGTTCTTGAAGCTCGGAGCTCTCAAATTTCGAAATGTTCGCCTCCTCGTCGTCGTTTCGCTGGCCGGCTAACGCAGCCAAACGTACCGGTATTTTGTGAAACACAACGTCTCTGAGCAGCTCTTTCGGGCGAGACGACAGGAAGGTGGCTTCAAGTGTAACAAAGCAGTCTTTGTCTTCTACAACGTCGCTTGCGTTTGCTCGACGGCGCGCTTCCGCCGCGCCCAATGCACTGTTCAAATTTTCAGCGAGTCTTCGCAGCACGGCATCTGTCGCGAGTAACTCCACGACCACTTGAGCGCGCTTGCGCGTGCTTACCAGCCTTGGTGATAGGGAGAATGCTGATTTACGAAGGAAATCTCTCAGGTGCCGGAAGCTTCGAAATAAAAGCCGATCTGAGAGCATGTTGGAAGCGGCTGCTGCGAGAATCTCGAGCGCCTTCATTAGAAGATCATATGATATTTCGTCCAGAAAATGCCACCGATGCACAATCGCATTGTCCATCTTATCGAGAATCGATTTCAACGCGCCGGCCTTCATCATATGTTGCGCGCAGTCTGGCTCTTCAATAGCAGCCAGAAGAAAAGTCTTCACAATAGCGTCTGTGGTAGTCGAAGGCTTCATGTCGCCAGCATCGCGCCCACTTTCCATATCCAGAATGCTCACTGCAGTCGGTATCCAACCTGCTTGGACAAACTCGACAGTAGTGCACGGGTATGCCGCCATGATGGTGCAAATCAGGGTGCAGCCGCACCTGAACATCACGCCATCGCGGTACTTGAGAAGGAGGGCCTTTTCGAGGCAATGGGGGATCGCTTCGAGTCCACCGCAGGCTTTGAGAGTCATCAACACGTCTTTGGGCTCTTTCGTGAGATCTGCAACTTCTTGCTCCGTGTGATAGAGTGAAGTTGTCTGAGTAGAGAAAGCCAAAGTTGACCTGTGTGACTTGACTATGCTAGTTAATCCGTAAAAGCAGCTCTTCGCGACCCGCACAAACTGGGCCTGCTCCTTCATGTTTGCGCTCTGAATCGCGTTCCGCAAGACAGACACGATGAGGTTTACTGCATCCCCATTCACCAAGGATTGCCTCAGCGAAGTTGTTGAAGAAAGCGCAGCCACCACACTGCAACACAACTCCAAAGAGTCGACGAATGGTTCCTGTCATTCCACAAACCAGATACGAATTATAACAGATCAGCACAGCAACAATGCCACAAGTTCCCCAAAGCATTCAACTAGAGAGAGCACTGTACCATATCTGTCGGCGATAGTTGAGCAGAGAGATTTACGAGCGCTTCGAGAACGCTCACATATCGGCGAACGTCGGACTCGCTCGCGATATTGTTTACTATTGAGGTCACAGTTCGGCTGCTGAACTCGGTGACTTCCCAGCGATGCAAATGGACGGCTCGCGCAACGAACTGGAGCACGCCATACTCGATACACTCGCGCCGTATGACTTGATTCCTCTATATTTTAAACACGCCAAGTGAAGGTTGTCAGTTGTAATGTGATTCACAAAGCTTAGCCCACCACTG
Source organism: Globisporangium cylindrosporum (assembly GCA_038050675.1). Taxonomy (NCBI): domain Eukaryota; phylum Oomycota; class Peronosporomycetes; order Pythiales; family Pythiaceae; genus Globisporangium; species Globisporangium cylindrosporum. The sequence continues at coordinate 32,509 of JALBZD010000219.1, read as the reverse complement.
CGTCTTCACATGCACGAACCAGCAGATTCCCCAACAGGTTCATGGATGCCGACACGAGCGCAATATCGCAAAAGTTTGATCGCATGAGCCGAATCAGGTCCTTGACATGCTGAGTTGGTAACACGAAGCCCTCCGGATAGCGATATGAATACACGTGGTTTAGCGCCTTCATGCAGTGCAGTTGCATTACGTCGTGGTTTCCATAGTCTGCTCGCGCATCACAAAGAAGACCTCCAAAGCCACTACACCGTCATTAGAAGCATTAGTGTTTACATGATAGCGATGCGGTGAATTGTTCTCGAATGTACTCACCCTGGTTGTACCACTTCCAGTCTCTGAGTCATTTCGTGCATAGTTGACAGTAGAACGATGGATTTCGCGGTACTGCCAGGAAACTATTCCATTCCACTCGCGAAATTAGCCGTCAAGTCTGCTAGAAACGCACAAAGGCACAGCTGTTTGCAGTGTTGATGGGGGGTATATCGTACCGCTTGGCGCCTTGTTATGATACTCGCAAGCACGTTCAATCCACCCGCTTGCTCAAACTCTTTCGCGAATCCCTGTTCGTCATTCATTCTTGAGTTTCAGTTATCTCCATTTCACCTCATGGACAATCCACGATGTAAGCGACATACCTCACATGACAAGAGCTCCGCTAGCACAGATACCATTTGCTCGAGCGTGTCGTCAGAACAAGATGCCGCCAGAACCGCGTTGATAGCTTCAAGAAGCGTCGCTGGACCTTGCTGACCCTGCAGCTCCATCCACACTTCCTCTCGAAGCGTGCCGCAGCAATAGTGGAGTACTACTGCTGCATTCAATCGAATTGATACGTCCAATTGGGTGTCTTGGGTAGATAGAAGCCGAAGCAAAAGCTGAAAACCACCTTTCTCCAACAACACTTGCGCATTTTCTCTGATTCACAGCGTGTAAAACACATTCAGATTGTTAACACAGAAGTCGCCACTACAGATCAATAAGGAGCATCGTACCTCCATAGCACAGCAAGCGCTAATTTCAGGACGTTGTCTCGAAGCGCTCCGATCTCAGACCCTGTTTGTCTAAAAAGAATAGATTCATTTAGGTCAGTTAGCTTCACACATGCGTTGCCAACATAAGGACATACGAATTATATGATATCTTCTTACGCAGACGAGTCTCTCAGTTTCATTATCCCAGCTGTAACAGCTTCAGCAAGTGGCATCTGGATGATCCTCTCGACTGCTGTCACATCAATCTATCTCCACACAAACAAAAGAAGCTCAGTCTTCAACCACAACGCATTCTGTCTCTCGCATCAAACAGAACTGTGCCACTAACTTGATCGAGATCGTTGAGCTTCCGATACTTGGTGAGGACAGTTCCAACAAGGGGTGCAAAGCAATTGAATAGCAAAATTGAAGCTTCATTGTCTCGCAGGGACTCCAGCATCCTGCCAAGAGGTAATGTGTTCATAAACTGTCAGATCTTCACAGCATCCTGTCAAAGAACTCTCAGTGCTCTCTTGTTGTACCTGTATAGCACTCGGCGCGAAGATTTGTGAAAACTGGGTTTCAGCTCCAAGTAGTGTTGATTGCAATGAACCAATGCGTTGAGCGCAATGTTTGCAGCGCTCGTTGGAATTGACACTTGTGCACTGCTCTCAGCTGCTGAGGAACAAAGAATCGTATCCAAACAGCTGAAACAGTCTTGGAGCAATGCCACATCCATGCAATTGACAAACTGGTTTCACCAAAGACGACACTAAAATGTTAGAGAGCCATTGATTGGGTAGTAGCTCGAGCAAGCATAATTGATAGAGCTCACCATCACTTGCGCCACAACTTCTATCACTTGAGTGAGTTGTTTGGCCCTCAATTGGGTATAATATCGTGCAAGTGCCGCCAGTAGCGCCACCATTTGATGCAGGCACACAGAATGCTCTTGATAAAGCGAGCTTCGAGCGATCCTAGAGAGCGCACCAAGCAATTCTAAAACAAACATCGCCAGACAAATGTGTAAGCCCAATCTCCAGAAGACACCAGTTGTGAACGCAATTCGAACAAGCTTACCAGTTCGCCATAGCCCCGTTGCGATCAGTTCACGATGTTGAACGCTCTCGATCATAGTCAGAAACAGTTGCAGCACCTCGCCCACAAGCTCTGGTCGATCGTAGTAAACATTCATTGCGTCGACAGCGTCAGCCAAAGCGCCAGCTTTGACGAACTCAAGGACATAAGACGAACTACTTTCTGGCTTGAACACCGAGGAGCTTGGGTCAAACTTGGCATTCGTAGTGGCGGTCCCCCCACTACTGTTGAGTTGCTTCGCGGCGGTATCTGCGGCGAGCTCCTTCACGAGCATCTGGATAGCTTGGATCAGCACTGGGTAGACATCTTTGTATTCCGAGACAGTGCTGGTCAGCAGCCCAAGGCGAGCGTCCACTTCAATCACGCCGTCCAGGCTGCTCGTCATCTCCGAATTTCTTGTTGCCCACAACGACTAACAGCTCTGCTCTTCTCTTAGCTTGGCTCTTTGCGCGACTGTTGCTCTTGCGAGGAGTCTTCACTTCGGTTACTGAAAGCCACAGCTATTTCAAAACATGGCAAAACAAGGTGGATGGACCTTCGTTCAGAGGTCGCAGCAGACCTGGTGTATTCTGTTAGCAAGTGGGCCCAGACAAGAGCAAGTACTTCCCCTTACATGATTGCTCGAGTAAGTCTATTTAATCGTTGCGCCAGATGATAGCGACTTCATCGGTACGGAATCTACGAGACGTACAAATTCATCATGTTTAGTTCAGGGCATTCCAATACAGAATCTCAACAAGTGAAATAAGTGTCTAATGCGACGAAGCTTACCGTTGAGTGCAAGTCGCGTCAGACATCGGCGTCAGCTCGCCGTACTGGTACTGAAGCACGCCTGCCTGAGCGATCATCGCACCGTTGTCGATACAGTAGCGGTGGTCCATCGCGCAAACTCGGCCGTTTCTCTCCTTCGCCATAATATCCATCATATCCTGCAGTCGCTTGTTGCATCCAACACCACCGACGATCAGCACTTCCGACTGGCCGCAATGCGCCATTGCACGCTCCGTAATCTCAACCTAAAGTTGGCAACAAGCACAGACGCATGTGAGTCCACCAAGTTATATACATCACAATGGATGCTGATATCGTTGAGCTATCTCGGTACTCATACCAGCATGGCGAAGATGGTTTCTTGGAGCGAGTAGCACAAGTCTGCCTTGGTGCACTCCCCAGACTCGATCTTCTCTCTGCACACATAGCAAGCAATTCGCTGGATCAGTCATCCTAACAACCGACGGATAGCACTATCTCTAATACTGAATGCGAGAATGGCGGAACGTACTTGGCTTCTTTTTCAATGAACGTCGACAGTCCCGAGAACGATACGTCCATACCTTTCACGATGTACGGTAGCTCAATGAATTTCTTTCCTCTATGAGCAAATCAACAAACATACGTGTGAGAGTTGAGTCTACTGATACACAATATTATACCCCAATCATTACGATACGTACTCGCGGGCGAGCACTTCGATGTTGTACCCAGGGCTTGGATCGTTCGAGAGCCCCAGCACGCGCGCAAAGCGATCCAGGCAGTTGCCCACGGCGATATCAATCGTCTCACCAAAAATGCGGTAGCTTCAACACAGTATGATGTCAGCCGTCTTTATCGCAAAGATACGTAACACGATATATGGCATGAACTTCTTACCGCTGCATAGCGTATGCGATGACCTGCGTGTTGCCGCCGCTGACGTAGAGCACGACTGGATCCGAGGACTTGGTCACGGTTCGCCCCATTTCAATATCTGCATACACGCACACAAAGCAAAAAACGATATTCCAATGAACTTACGGCACCAATAGCATAACAACAACAGCATCAATACAGCAAAACGTACGGCCGACGCAGTGGTTGACACCCACAAGTGGCACCTTCCAGAGCAGCGAGAGCATGCGCGCACAGACAGCGGCCGAGCGCAGCGGCGCACCCATGCCCGGCCCTTTCGTGTAGCAGATGCAGTCGATCTGGCTAGGCTTGATACTGGCCTCGACGAGCGCCGCGCGCACGATGCCATTCACGTGGTTCTGGTGGTGCCACGCGGTCTCGCGTGGCAAGAAGCCCTGACCAGGTGGCGTGATGTACGTCTTGCGCGGGTTCGAGAGGATCTCGGTCTCGCCGTCCTCGCGGTAGCGGATGATGCCCACGGCGAGTTTGTTGGCACTGCCCTCGATGCCCATGGCGATCACATCACCCTGCTTGCGCAGCGGCTTGGTTGGCGGGAATGTCGCGACGCGCATCCTTCGAGCTTCGCTTCAGGTTCACTTCGCTTGGTATTCTACCAGCCAGACAAACAGGAAATACCAAATGCATGCGCGCACTGTCAGTTGCCGTTGGCGTGTGTTGATTGGTTGGAAACTCCTTTCACGATGTTTGATTGGTTGAAATACGGAGGTTGCAGCAACATTTTGTGGGCTTGGTGATCGATCTGAAAGGATTCACCATTCTGGCAAGGGAGCTCAAGGGAAGGGAAAGCAAGGCAAGCAAGCACGATGACAAGGCTCTCCTTCCGCACCATGGTTGCTATATGCGCTGTCGCACATTGTGCGATGGCTGGTTCTGCTGGCGCAGCTACTGTGAGTGTCGATTCCATTCAGACCCCACTGGAGCGCGTGGCGTTCGGCTCCTGCAACGACCAGTCCAAGGCGCAGCCCATGTGGCAAACGATCCTTGACCGCAAACCGCAACTGTGGCTCTGGATGGGCGATGCGGTGCGTTATTCAATGCTACTCAACATCGCTGAGCAGTCTGATTGGGATTGCTAATGCCAGTTGTGCTGCATGTCGGCGCTTGTGTACAGATCTATGGCGATTACAAGGAGATGTGGGAGCTCAAGTCGTACATCCCACCGTTCCAGTTCTTCCGAGAAGCACCGCCCGAGATGCTCCAAGATAAATATGCGTACGTAACAAGCAATTGTACCAAAAGCCCAATAAGAGTGAGTGGTTGGCTTGATGGAATGGTACGATACTTGCCATGTTTTTTGTTGGCTCAGGTTACAGCAAGCGAATGCTGGATACGCGCAGCTCCAGAGCCAAGTTCCGGTGATCGGCATCTGGGACGACCACGATTTTGGTATCATACGTGCATGCATGGCTCCTAAATGCAATGACCACGCACTAACTGGTCGTATACTTCTCTTGCGTACTGGTAGGGTGGAATGACGGCGACAGGACGTACTCGTACCGCGAGCAGAGTCAATCGCTGTTTCTGGACTTCATCGGCGAGCCGAAGCAATCACCACGAAGGCAGCAAAAGGTGTAGCTGTGTTTATAAGCTTTGGCTCCAAATGACAGGCTGCTAACCATGGTGTTTGGCGTGGCTCAAATGATATCGACAGGGCGTCTACACATCGTACACCATTGGTAGCGGCGAGCGCACTGTCAAATTCCTCCTCCTCGATGTCCGGTGGGTACCAATGAAGACTCTTGTTTCATGAAAGCTCCTTTTTCAAAGAGCTGACGCCTTCCCATCTTCAATGATGCAGTCACAACAAAGATCCATATCAAGATGCTCAAGATGACGCAGATTTTCTCGGTGAAGCACAGTGGGGATGGTTTGAGCGTGAGATTGCGACGTCCACCGCTGCGTTCAACGTGGTCGTCTCGGGCATACAGATACTACCCACAGATCGATTCGTTGGTGGAGAGAACTGGCACCGATTCCCAAAGCAACGGCAGCGATTTCTTGACACTCTACTGCACTCGAATGCGAGAGGAGTGATCTTACTGAGGTAATGTGAATGACTTGCTTCCACTCCTTCCATTTTGAAATGGCGTCTAATAGCTCATCTAACGATTCTGTGTATTGTTACCTAGCGGAGACGTCCATTACGCCGAGATCAACGAAATTCAGTGCGACGAATACAGGAACCTCGTCACAGAGGTGACGAGTTCGGGCTTGACGCACAGCGCTGTACGTTTGCTATCGTGTCTACATGTGCCTTTTGTAAAAGCCTTCGCTCGCGTATGTGACCTCTAACATTGCTGCGCGTGCATTAATAGGAAACGACTCGGAGCCAAGTTCTAGGCTCGCTCCCTCAACTGATCTTCCGGATCGCGAACTTCATCCTCCCGTGGGAGTTCCGACCGCATCACCAGTATTTCTTCGGTGGTCTTAACTTTGGTGAGCTCCAATTCAACTGGGAAGCGCATCCTGAGCCCACGGCGACTGCTCGTGTCTTGGGAGTCGAGGGTAATGTCCAGCTTGAGTACACCTTCTCATCGCACTACTACTTTGAAAGCGGTAGTGACAATGGCGAGATACGGACACCATGCCGCCCCATCCGTGAAGAAACGCAGCCATTGGTATTCGTTCGCCGCGCCGTCTTCATGTGTGTGGTCGCGCTGGTGCTCGCCTCGGTCCCATTAGTCTGCATGTTGGGTCTGAGCGTTGTCTTCATAGTGTTCAAGCACGCGTTCAGGTTCATGTACGACCGCCAGCGCCAACTGTTTGACACACAGTATCAAAAGATCGATTAGATCCATTTTTCCATGTATTAGAGGAGGAAAATGGATTGTGAGCACGACCCTAGAAAGATCGCGACCCTTCAGGCTCCTCCCGCGTGAATGAAAAAGACCAAGGCAAGCGACGGAGTGCAGACAGAACCTCACAAACAAACGGTCTTCCTCTCAGGCGCGTCAACACAGCACTTCTTCGGTAACACAAAACTGATCGCAAATGAGAGCACTGCTAGTCTTCGTGATGGCAGCGCTGGTCGCCACGCTCGCCGCAGCAGAGCTGAACGAGTGTTTGGGTATCGAGATCAGCCAATTGCAGTCCATCCCGACGTGCATGAAGCTGTTCAATGCCTGTGAGGTAGGCGTGAGTAAGCTCAACAAGCAGCTGCACGTGACCGCGGAGCAGAAGCGCTTCAACCCCGTGAGCGTGATCTCTGCGAGCGAGTCCATAGTGAATGGCACGGACGACACGCTCATCGCGATGCTCGTGCAGCTCGCGCCGATCGACGAGTGCGTTGAAGCCCCGAAAGAATCCAACACGGTGATCAAGAAGAGGTGAGTTCGCGCATCCCGCCAGGTTAGCTGCAGCTGCTTCGATGCCTTGACGTGTACTCTAATTGCTAAATGTTGCTGTTCATGTGACTCAGTAGCTGCACGTTCGACATGTCGAAGGTTGAGATCTACAGTATCCTCGTGACGTTCGGTCTGGAGAAGAGCTGGAGACTCGATGGCTACAAGCACCACTCGCTCACAGGTGAACCCACTGAATCTACTCCTCTGATCGTCTGAAACGAGATGTCGTTAATCCGTGATTTCTATTGCACTTGAATCTGTAGTGAGCGAGCGGTCCAAGATCGTAGAGCAGTACAAAAAGGGCAAGTTCTATGGGTCGAACCTCGCAATCGGCATCTTTGACTCACCCAACGTGCAGTTGGAGCCCGCCACCAACTCCCAGCAGGACAAGACTTTCACGCGCTCTCCGCTGGGAATCTTCGTCGTGCTCGGTTCAGCGGCGCTCTGTGTCGGTTTGCTCTTTCACCACAGACGACGTCTGAACAACGGCTACGCGCCGATTGTGATCCTGAAGCGCCGCCAGCTGCAGGCTGAGGCGGCAATGGCAAAGATCAAGAAGGCGACGACAAAGAAGAGCAACAACAGCACTGCGAAGAAGCCCGAGCTCTCGTCGCTCCGCCAGCCAAACCCAGTGCCTACAAACGAAGAGACGACGATCAAGCACGAGCAGAACGAGCGTTTCGCAGTGTGAGCATGCTGCAATTAGAAACCCTCCAGGTTTTTCTATCTGACATTTGTGTCGAAGCGCAAGGGATGTGATACTCAGATGCTGCAATATATATAATAAATGAGTTTTTTCTGGCTTTGTTTGCCCTTGTGCTCGGTTTTCACTTCATCTGGCTGAGCTTCCAGGCAGAAAAGTGGACAAGCAATCAATTCAAACGTGCGAGCCCAAATGCATTCAACCTCCAAAATCAGATGGGGAATTGCATGCATTTTGGTTTGTTTCGTGTTCTTGTCCTAAGAACCAAAAACAGCAAACCTTATTACTTCTTGAAAATGCCAAAGTAGATCAGCAGGAGGATCGCAAACACGATGAAGCCCGCGGCCGCGATGAGCGCTGTTCGCTGTCTCTTGTCGCGCGCTGACATACGGCTCACGATGTTGCCACCGCGACGCGCCAGGTCGTTCACGCCCTTCACCTTGGACTGCGTCGCCTTGATCTTGTCCCGATTGCGGCCCAATTCGTCTGTGATCGCCAGGGCTGTGACACAAATAAAGACGAGGTTAGCAGACCCTCATAGATACCCCAGTGAAAACTGAATCAACTAACAAAGAGAATACATGACACGCACCAACTTCTTCGGTCTCAGCGACAGTCCGTCTCGCAGCGTCGATCTTGTCGGTCGTACCCTTCATCCTGATTCACCGTATAGTTCATTGAACACGATCAGTGAAATAGCTCTTTATCAACCCTCACAATACGCCAATGGGCATAAAAGTATACACGTACTTGTCTGTTGCTGCTTTCATGCGGTTGCGCTGGTCCACCGACGATTTCTACCAAGAACACAACAAACACACGTTACTCCACTGCCTCAAGTACCACAAAATGTGGATCAGATGACACGTGCAACGCACCGCAAGGTCATCGCGATCGCCGAACAGTCCCTCGCGCTCCTCTCTTTCGCGGATCGTGGTGTGGTCCGCCTTTAACGACGCGAGACTTTTCTTGTACTGGTCGACTTTCTTGGAAAGCTCACGGCGCGTCGCGGCGTCGAGACTCCGCACTTCCAGCTCCATCTGCTGGACCTGTACACGCAGTATTACATAGAGAACCTCGTTAGAGTTTCGATTCTAAGGGCGCGCGCTGCGTAGTAGTTGTGATGATGTGTACCAGCTGACTCGCTTGTGTGAGCAGGTCGCCGATGTGCAGAATGCTCGCCTTCTTCTTTTCTGCAAGATGAAGCAAACCACAGTCCCGAGGCGACAAGAAATCGTCAGCATTTTAGCATCCATCCACACGCGCACACATGAAGCGAATACACAGAAGAACGCACCCTGTTGATCCTCATAGGACGCCACTTCACTGATCTTCTTGGAGATGTCGCTGGTGAGCGCGCGGTACTCTTCGTCGTAGCCGTCGAAGATGGATGTCATTCTGTCGAATGAGGTGGCGGCGGAGGAGGGGTTGACGGACGCCACTTTGCTGCTTTTCTGGTGTGAAGAAGGCGGGAGTGGGGAGAGCGGATGTGTGTAGAGCGAGCGATGAGCTAGGCGATTCACGCACAGATAGATGGAGAGAGACGCCGGAGCTTGAGTGCCGCTTCCTTCTCACTTTCTCTGCTTTCTTGGTGCCGCGCTTCGTCAGAAAGGGTATTTTTACTTTTCTGGGTTAACCCGCTCAGCAGGGAACACGATGTATATGAAAATAGATAGCCTCTACAAATTAATTCTAAAAAAGTGTTTTGAAAATCTAAAGTTACCTTTATAAGTTAGTATCCGGTTAAAATCGATAGAATGGGTCATGGAGGGATCAGCCAAGTCTGACCATTCCGCCGCCCGAAATACAGCTGCTCCCCTTCAAAGTACGAATTGCCTTTTCGCGGATTGTGAGAGCGAGTCTGGCTGTAGCAAGTCGCAGGAAAAAACAAAAAAGCAAAGCAGCGTGCCACCTGTCACGCTCTCATCAAAGAGCTCCTGCATTCAGAGTCGGATCTCCACGCGTCACTCGCCAATAGCTCGCGCTTGGACACAAGCGACCAGCTCAGCAGACCTCCAGTCCATTCGCCCACCCACTCCACCATGCGCCGCTTCCTCCTGTCCCTGCTGGCGCTCTGCTTGGTGCTCGCCCTCGCGCTGCAGCACGTCACGGCTGACAGCACGCCGACCGACGATGACCTCGAGATCCGCGAAGAGACCGTGGACGCCGCGGGCGACTCGGCGCAAGCGCAAGCACCGCAGCTGCCGCCGCTCACAGAAGAGGAGTTTGCAACCATCATGATGAAGGTGTCGAACAAATGCATCAAGCAGGTGCAGGAAAACCCGACGGACCCGACCAAGGTCTCGGACCGCTGCCGCGCCGAAGTGGCGAGCAAGATCCAGCGCTACCTGGCGAAGAAGAACAGCGCGGAGAGCGACGACAAGATGGACGAAAAGAAGAGCTCCAAGCAGAAGAAGGCCACGAAGCCGAAGAAGACCAAGAAGAAGAAACTCACGCGCGCGCAACGCGAGGCCGCTGAGGCGCTCAAGAGGGAGGAGGAGTACCAGCAGACGCTGCAGGTGATCATCGGCTTCATCGTGACGTTCGTCGCGGTCATCGGCGGTGTGATCTTCTTCATCAACCGAAAGCTCAAGGATGCCGGCATGTACTACCCCGCGGACCCCACGGCCAAGTCGGACGGCTGCTGCGGTTAAGCTTTGCTCTCGATAGGGGACCGAACACCAAACTGCCAATTTAGTCAATCAGTCACTGGTCGTGTCATACACATTTGATTCTCCTTCTTTATGATCGTAATTGCATTTCTTGGTATTCGCGTTTGTTAAAATGGTTGAGAATTGAAGTTTGTAAGTACATTATAAGTATGCCGCTGCCCAGAATCCAAACAGTTCTGGGGAGCTTGGCCTGCCTCTATGGTGCTGATATCTCTTTAGAGTGAAAGATCGGTCTACACGACGGAGTTGATGGCGCCGTGGTTGACCGCCTTCCCAGACATGATGAGCGGACTGTCCTCTTCGTCTGTCGAGTTGGCGTCGATGGTCTTCTCACTGTCGCCGTTCGTCACGTCCGTCTGCTTGTCCGAGAGGACGATTACGCCCGCGACTGTCGTGACAATGCTCAGCGGGTACAAACACGACTGCCACCACGAGTTCATGCCAGCGTTCTCGTGGAAGAAGATCACGCCCGAGATCGAGCCGATGAGGATCAAGAATGCCTGGTAGATCGCCACGAGGTAGAGTGCGTCGTACTCCCGCAAGCCCAGGTCCAAAACGTAGATGCCGCCGCCGGCAGAAGAGAGCGCTGCCACGATGATCAAATACGTCTCTGCATCGCTCCAGACCGCGCCGCCTTCTGTCAGGAGCTCCACAGATGCCTAAATGATGAGTGGAACGCGAAAGCAGCATGGTCAGTACGCAGCAACTTCAACTGGTGCCAGTCAATCAGAAGGTCCATGCGCAAGTCAATACCTTGAGAAAGAAGAGGTTGCCACCGATGAGTCCTGAGAGTGCTCCGTAGGCAAAGCGACGCCATCCACTCTGTCGGGGCGCATGACAAATGATCCACACGAGCTGTCGATCACCACAATAAACAATACGACGACGTTAGCAGCCACACAAGCGCACAACAAGACAAACTTCAAGCCACATGTCAAGAATCCAAATCCAAAATCCCTTACCCCAAACGCGCCGATGCAAGCTGCAATCGCGTACCAGATGAACACACGGCCCTTGAACAATGCGAAGATCTCGATGCTCTCGTGCTTTGGGGTCACGTGGCTGCCCGAAAGCCCCACCATCATGCAGCCGACGAGGATTACGGCCGTGCCCTTGAGGTCGTGCGTCGACAGTTTCTCATTGAGGATGTACGGCGACAGAATGATGTTCCACACGACACTGAAGCCCGCCATGGGCGCCAAGATCGACTACCATACAACCGATACAGAAACAAAGTCATGGTGAATATCAGACACGTAAGCAATAGAGACGAACCGCATGCGCAACACACGCACTCACCTGAGCCGCATACGCGTACGAGAGAGCGTCAAAGACCGGGTTGAGTACGAACACGCAGACCGTGGCGGCGATCTGCACCGAATAGCCCTGCGTGGACGAGTGCGCGAGCTTGAGGAAGACCTTGCCGAGCGTGCCGAAGAGCGTCGCGGTCAGCGACAGCGCCACGCCTATCACCCACAGGTCCATCTTGTCCTCGTTTCTCTCGTTCTGTCAGTGATTGATTGGCTATCTGACTGGCTGGGCGAGCGAGCGTGAGGGAAGAGAGCGATGATGGCAACGGCGGATGAATCTATTACTATCGAGAGAGCGGGAATGCGAATGCGACGCTGCGTGTGAAGGCGCGGGATGCCAAATGGCGAATTACAGGCGCTTGTTGCTGCTGTGCGCAGCTGAAATGAATGCGCCGATCGGTAATGTCGCTTTGTAAAAGAGATGCATTCGCTTTTCTGAGGGGGCGACGCACCCTTTTTAAAAAGATATCAGTTTTACAACCAGATGTGAAAGGGATTATGTTTCGGAAGATGGCTAACACACTTGTGCGATTAAAAATAGCGCGGTTTGTATTAGAAATACAACACAAAGAGCAGGCTGGCGCATCCTGTAACGGGCATCGTAACGCTCCGAATCAATTTATAAAGGTCTCACTGAAAAAAGAAACGGGTGCCGTCGAATCGCACAAGTGACAGACGCGTGGGCACGAGAACGAAATGTTGAAAATGGCAGATTCACGAAGACAACGTCACAATGCATACATTTTCGTGCATTCCAAATGCGCGCATGTAGAAAACGCACATACATCGTAACATTCGCCAAGTATCTACATGCCACGCCATGATTCAATTTGCCATGTTATTGTTCATTTTTTCAATTTGTTTTGGTTCTTTGTGTTATGGTGTTCGGAATCAAATACTACGAGCAATAAATGAAGAAATTTAAAAATGGAGAGAAAAAAACATTTTTCTCCCCACCACCAACGACCGACCGACCGACGTTTCTGAGAGAGAGAGAGCTGACAGACTCCAAAGAGCTCCATCACCACCAGCATCTTCACCTTGAAGAGTTCTTCATCAAGTTACACGGAGACGGTCGGGTGGTCGTTGTTCGCAAAGGTGCCTTCGCCCGCATCTTCGTCCTCGTCGTCGTTGTCTGAGTCCGAGTCCTCGAGCGAGTCCGCCTCGTCCGCTGGAGCGTCCGCCTGCACCGCAGCTTCGATGTCGACGTCGTCGCTTGAGTCCGCGAGCACCGACTGCAAGTTGCTGTCACTGTCCACACTGCCGTCACGCGCGCGCGCGACGGCCACTGCTGCAATACCGACCACTGCCGCGAGCGCACCGATGATGCCGCAGATGAACACGATTGGAGCCGTCTCGGTGGAGAAGAAGCCGTGATCATTCTTCGACAGCTTAGTTGCGAGTTCCGTCACTCGGTCGGCCTTGACGTCGGCAGCCTTGACCGCATCAGCCTCCTTCGCCTTCTTGGCGGCGGCTTCCTTCTTCTTGTCGTCTGTCTTCTTTTTGTCATCCTTCTTCTTCTCGGTTCCCTTCTTCTTCTCGGTCCCCTTCTTCTTGTGGTGGTGGTCGACATCCTTTTTCTTCTCATCGACATCCTTCTTCTCATCCTCGTGCGCAGGCGCCTCGACGGTGATGTCGGCGCCGGACTTCACGTGCTGACCATTCACGCTCACGTCCACTTTGCCGTGCTTGACCACGACGTTGACCGGGATGCCTTCAATATCGAACTTGTTCTCGCCTTCCTTGAGCTCAAAGTCCTTGGAGACCTCATGGTCGCCCTTCTTGCCCTTGTCCGCGTGCTTGTGCTTGTGGTGGTGCGTGGACGCGTGCATTTCCGTGACAACCTCGGCCTTGTGCAGGTGCTTGTCGTCGGCGTCCTTCTTGTGCTTGTCCACCGACGCGGTCGACGTGTCCTTCTTGAAGATACGCACCGAGCCGTGTGCGTACTTGCGCGTGATCTCGCCGTTCTTGGCGACCGTCTCCTCGACCTTCTTGTCCTCAGCCTTCTTGGCTTCCTTCTTGGCTTCCTTCTTTGCCTCCTTCTTCGCCTCCTTCTTCGCCTCCTTCTTGCCGTCATCCTTCTTGGCCTTGCCGTCGTCCTTGGTCGAGATGAGCACCGAGCCGTTCGGGTAGTCGACCTTGGTCTCCTCGGCCGCCGCCTTCACCTCCACGTGCTGCTGGTGCTTGTGCTCCTTGTGCACGGTCACGTCCTTGGCCTCGACCACGCCGCCCACGTCCGCGAGCGCTACCGCCGCCGCGATACACAAGAGAGCAACTCCTCTGCGGAACACCATCTTTCTTCCTGCTATTGCTTTCTGCTGTTGCTGTGAGTGGGTTTCTGTCGCGAATTTGCCGAATGAACAGTTGCAGTGAGGCTTGAGGTGGAACAAAGAGCTCACCCACGCTCCCAAACAAAAAAAAGGTGGCGCGAAGGCATCTGGTTTCGGTTTCGCAACTGATATATAATTTATCACTTTTCATTGATTTGTACGATAAATTTTCAATAGTAATTCTATAACCAATTGTTTTTGAAAGAATTTCTTGTACAGGGTAAATAAAAAGAAAGAGGCTATAGTCAGCCATGGGTTCACACTGGCACTAACTGCGAAAGATGATAGAATGGCACAATATGATCCAAATCCGTTTCGTTTCCTATGCAAATAGATTAAATAATACTTTCATAAATTAATACCCTCTTGCTGTCGGTTCAGTTCTCTGGTCGTTTCGCAACCGCCGCCTGCTCATACTCCATTTTTCCCCATTTTGATAGTGACGAAACCAACACACAAACCAACATTGAAACATGGGAAACATGGGAGCACTGCGCTATTCATAGCTCCTCAAAATGCAAAAGCGGCAGATCATGAAACCTCCCACAGAGAACAGAGAACTCGTCAGGAACACGCTCCCAGGTCAGCTGTGTCTGATGAACGAAAATGCATCTTTATTACAGCTCACAACTATCCTCTGACAGCCCGTGCGAATGACTATTGTTCGGACTGCTGCTGCTGGACGCCCCAGGCATACGTGGCGTAGGACAAGTGATTGCCGCCCCAGCCGCCGTAGAGCTTGTCGGCCGCCGGCGTGTCCTGGTCCATGCCCGACGCGGCGCCGACGACGAACGGGATGAAATGCTCGGTGCGCGGGTGCGCCTCCGCCGCCGACGGTACACGCTCCCACTTGAGCACCTCCTCCTGGCGCTGTGCGTAGCTCAGCCCCGAGTCCGCCGCGAACACGCTGTCGAGCCATTCCTGGAACTCGAGCGCGTACGGCACGACGTCGTAGCCTCCGCCGTTGCCGCGTCGACCGTGCGTTGCCTGGCCCGAGCAGATGATCAGCGTGCCTTGCTCTCGCAATGGCGCGAGCGCGCGACCGAGCGCAAAGTGCGCCTTTGTGTTGAGCTTCGAGTTGATCGAGAGCGTGACGATCGGGATGTCCGCCTGCGGTCGGATGAGCATCATCGGCACGAACGTGCCGTGATCGTAGCCGCGCTCCACGAGCGTCGACTTGATCTTGTGCTGCTTGAGCAGCCCGTGCAGCTCCTCGGCGAACTCGGTGTCGCCCTTGGCGCCGTACACGAACTCGTACGACTCCTGCGGAAAGCCGCCGTAGTCATAGATCATGCCCGGCGCGCTCGCGCGCGAGATCTCGTGCTGATCGGCGCGGTACGACTCCCAGTGCGCAGAGATGAGCAGGATGCGCTTGGGCTTCGGAGAGCTCTTCGGGTAGAGCTTCTTCCAGATGCCCGCGACGTTCTTGGCCGGCTCACTCGTGCGGTTCTGCTCGCCGTGCTTGAGCAGCCACATGGGGCCGGGGCCGTGCGAGACAGCAAGCACAGGGTGGCGGAAGTCAGCCATTGCGGATGTGGGTATAAACTTTCAAGCTGTAGACGTGGAAATTGATAATGATGTGCATCGTCATGGACAGCGCTCGTTGCTCGCATCGACAGCTTCGTGCTGCATTGCAAAAGCTCAAGCCCATTCATTCATTCACCTGCAAATGCTCTCAGTTTTGGCGGTCTTGATACAGATTGCCTAATCAGAATCTGACACCGCCAATCTGAGCCCTCTGATTGGCTAAATTTGACAACGCTTCACTGATTGCTAACGTTACCCATGTGTTTTAGCAGTGCTTTAAAATTTATAATGGAATCTAGAGTTTATAATGGGGTGACTTCAACTGGGTTTCATTGTGTGAGATGTGAGGAATATCGTGCGCTTCCATTTGCCGTGCACACAGGATGTCGTTCACATTTGAGGTGCTCTATTAGTAAGAAGACGAGCCTGGCTACATCGAACGTGCCACGAAGGAGTCCATTCAGTCAGTCGTCAGCATCGTCTTGGCGGCAATGGGGAGCGGAATCTTCTCTGTGACAGACGAACTCGGCTGAAGCGCTTGGTACACAGCGTCGGCTGAAAAATCGAAATGTCGACTGTGCTGTTGTTGCGTGTTGTTTTTATCAGCTCCATCAAGCAAAGAGGCACGCTGGGCGGACGGGTACATGAGCTGCAATCAGCATCACAATCGGTAAACGCACATGTCGTCGACATCAGACTGAGCTGAAGCAGCAAATACAAACGCAACTCAGTAGGAGCACACGTTACTCTGTGGAGCTCTGGGATCGTCTCCTCGCGCACTTCCTGGTCTCGCCATATGAACGAAGCACTGAACTCGTGGTAGTAGCGCGTGTCGACAAGCTTCACGAGCTGGATTAACATGCCAACCGCACGAATAAATGGCAGATGAGTGCTCAGCGTGGTTCAACCTCGACAGGTCGAACGAGGTTCCGCACCTTTTCATCCAGGCGGCAGTAGTATCGACAGAGCAGCAAGAACCCAAACTCCATGACTCGCTGTAGCGTCATTAAAGAAAAAAACAGTGATAAGGTGAGTACAGTCATGTGTGATCTTGAAATGCAATAATGAAGGAGAGACAACAGCACGTACAATTTTCACTTCCAGGTAGATTTCTCCGAGATCTCTCACATCATCTACAGACATAAATAAGAGAGATTACTAGGCGTACGAGTAACATTCATCATCATATTGAGAGAAATTTGCAACCTCAGAGTAGGTTGCCCGCGTACCTTCAAACAAGATGACCTTGTCGAAGTAGAGAATCTGGACTTGCTGCATAAGTTTTTCTAGCGGTAGCTTCTCTGCCGTTTTCACACCGATGACAGGGATCTACACAAGTTACTCGCAATGAGAACCATATATTAGCTACATGAGGGATGCATCCATAGCAGCCAACATGGTTCTTACGTATTGGCTCTCGCCATCTGACGACGAGCGCTTCTCAATCGTGACAGAGCCATTGTAGTCGGATCTGTAGAGAGAGACACACAGAGGATATAGACAGCTCCTAACTGTTGATACACGTAGATGATGGCACCTGAGACTGACTGAGATCCATTACACTAGCCAAACCTGTAGGTGAAGTCGAACGCTGACTGGTCTGGATTCGTGCTGCCGAAAATCCAAACTCACACACATGCGCATAAGTTGAAGAGCTTCGTCAACCAATAAATCAATCGCAGCCCCAGCTCAAACAAGGACACCCACGTACGCGAGTTCTGCGTGAGCCTGCTGAGACCACCTGCGCAGCGCAGTCACGGCCTTGAACTGGATGCTCAGCCCCGTTGACGCGTGCCGCAGCACCATCCGGTTGCCCGCGAACACCATCTCGGGCAGGGATATCAGCGGCTTGAGGCGCAGCGCTCGCGCCAGCGCGTCGCGCTCGTCGGAGCTCATCGCGGGCTGGTTGCGGCAGAGGAAGCACCATCCGCGGACATCGGCGGACGTCTCGTGCGTCTTCGCTGTGCGTGTTGGATTCAGTTCGTCCGGTCCAGCGCCAAGTTGGACGCTTTCGTGCTCCATCTTGGTCGTAATTTTGCTGCTTGGGTTTTGATGTTTTGGACCTGGGTGCTCAGTTCAGAAGCAGTGTCCGCATCCAACGTGACCCACATCGAGAATTGGGCAACATCAGGGCGGTTCCGCGCGAAGCGCAAAATAATGTGAACCACAACGTGTGATGGATTTTCAGAGGGAGAAAGAGAGGTTCATGAACTAGCCACAGAGTCAAAATATGCGGAAAAGTATCCAGAACCAGTTGCGCTGTTCGCTCGCGAGCCCAACCAACAGCGCATAATTCGGACATCAAATGCACTGTGTTTAACGCTGTGAGGTGAGCGAAAAGCGGTGCTTTCAAAGAGATGATGGAGAAAGCCTGGACCTGGAGTCCATCTTTTCCTCTTCAATCTAGGAGAACGGCGAGCGAGCGAGTGAGGTGGCGAAAAGAAAAAGCAACAGGAGCAGTTGGCTCAAGTTGAGCCCCGGAGCAACTGCGCCGGCAAATTGTTATTGGTTCCAGCAGCGACCGCGAGACAAAAAAGAGAGAACACTTCTCGTAACCTTTGAGCCTTCGCAATGAGAGCAAAAAGAGATCTCAGGTCTCCTAACTCGTCACAGACGAAGACCAGAACAATTTGTACACTCTTTCAAGATCGTTCTATCCATATAGAGAACCAAGAGCGAGAGTTAAAAGGAAAGACGAAGGCATCTCTCGTTTATACCTAAAATCCTGATCGCTGCAATGTCATGCAACCGACAGACAGCCATGGAGCCATTCGCAAGAGAGAGATCTCACTTTTTGTAGGTTACACTTGACACTCGCAACTGAAAGCTGTGGTGGAGACTCGCGGCGTGTTTGCTGCATGATGTGCGGCCGTCCGCGTCCAACATTGCAAAACATGGCGGCCCTTCAATCCATCCATCTCCAATCCACCCGCAGATGGCTCACTCTTCTGAGTCGAAGACTTCCACCACCACGTCGACACATGAACCCACCAATGAGAACGAAAGATCGATGCCAATCTGGGATCCTGACACGCGTGCGTCATCGTGAGCCTCGCCCACCACCCAATCATGGCTCAAATTGCGGACGCTCCATCCTTCTTTTTCGTCTCAAAAACGGCCAGCCATCGACACAGCCAATCAGCGGCGCGAACGGAGTCGAGAGGTTTGGCCGAGCCAATCAGTGGTCTCCAGGGGGTTCTTCGTCCGATTGCGCTCGTCTCTTTTCGAGCCCATCCCGGATCTCGCTGCACCAGGACAGCTCTTGCTCTTGCTCTTGCCCACACGCAACACAACACGACAAAAACCACAGCATTAGTTTACCACTGTGCGGAACAAAAAAGAGATCCACGCAAGTGGTTCTCTCTCTCTCTCTCTCTCTCTCTCTCTCGTGCGCGCGCAAACTTGCGACCGCCTCAAACAGCAAATCCAAGCAGCAGTCAGACGCACCCTCGTTGCCCACCACTCCTTTTTGCGGACCCATGTGCGCTTGTGTCAAGTCGTAAAATGGCATTTCGCATGTTTTTTGGCACGAACAAACGAGCAATTTGTGCGTGCGTACGCAATTGCTGGGCATGCACGTGCTTGAAGTTCAGTGCAACCGGCTATTGCTCGCTGCTGGCTGTCCCAGCCAATCCCAATCACACAAAAGCAGCCGTCCACACAAGTTCTCAGGCTGAGCTGACCTGGAGGTCCACAATGCGGGGTGTTTTTCAAACTTCAACTGGGAAAACCATGCGACAGATTCGCAAAATCGCATCGACGAAAAACCACTAGACAATGGCTTCGATTCGATAGGGCTAGGCTGTAGAAAGTCCCGGCTTTGTTCTCACTGTTGTTCAATTGAGCCAAAACCAATGGAGCAAAAACTGCGCGTGCTCAGAATAGAGCTCGAAAAATAGAGACAACAGCAACCAAGCTACACGCGCTATCCACAGTGCCAAATCGTCCACTATTTTTTGACAAGAATAGAATATCAATCGAGAGCAGAGATCAGATAAACTGGCAGCAATTGCAAACCAGTTACACGAAAAGGGCAGAGGCGAGCCCAGTGCCGGTTTCTCGTGAAGCAAACTGCACCAAACTATGTGTCGAATGAAGCCAATTTAAATGTTACTGGTGAGTAGCGTAATTCAGCGCGATTGGGTCGCAACTCAATCATAGCTGTCAAGTCAGAGACTGCTTTTATCCCGCGTCAGCAATCAACGGCCGCGTTTCCGGTGAAAAACCGTTCCCCTTCATGTTGTTGTTACTTGCTGCTGATAACCCAGAACCTGGGATTCAAATCCATTCAGTTGGCTCGAATCTGGGCGTGAGCGTGAACGGGCGGGCGAGACTCTCTGTTTCGTTTTGGGGGTTCATAGAGGCTATCCAAAAAGGCAAGTTAGTTGTTGTCCCGTTAGTGACGGTTGCAGTACAAAGCGCAGTTAGCCACTCGGCGCTTCGCATTCCATATTGAGACGCGGCGGGAATTCACACAAAGCAGCAAGTACCCATGGCAAAGCGGAACATGCGGAGTCTCCGTTCAGTACCGCAAAAACAAAACTCAATCAGAGGCGCGCCGCCCAGATGGCGTTGCTTTTTGCGTGCTGCTGTTTGCTGCCAATAGTTCCGATAGCGAGTGAGTGTTTCAAATTTGGATATTTGGACGCAGCAAAAACCACCTTTAGATGCAGCGAGGACGTGCGGGTAGGATCGTGCGAGTACCACCCACATGTACGGTACGGCTCGTTTCGTCTTTTTTTGTTCGATAAACGGGTCAGATGGGTTCGTTCCCCTCTCGGCCCGTTTCTCTGTAGCAGGGACTTCTCATGCATTTTGTGTCTCATGGTCCAACCCGTGGGTCCAACCCGTGGGTCCAACCCTCGAATGAAGCAAAAAAAGTTTAGACTCAAGTCTCGTTTCTTTTCTCCATGCTTTCTCTGTGAAAGCCGCCTGCACGTCATAGCAGGGGCTTCTTTCTTGCTGGTTGTTGCCTGCTGCTGTTGTTTGGGCTTGCGCTCTCTCTCGGGCTGTTGATATTCGTATACTCGCGCTCCCACGCCAACATCTCTGCCCTGCGCGACGAGAGAAGCCAAGCTGCGCACGTCTCGCTGTCTTATTATTATCTAACCCAACAACAGCAGCAAGCAAGCGCGCACGTAACAAGCGCGCACGAAGCAAGCAACTTGCTCTCTTCCCTGGCAGAGTCGGCGTATTTTACAGGAAAAGAAGGAAGAAACGGTTTGTCCGGTTCGTCGCATACCAAAAGAAACAAGCAAGCGCAAAAAGACAAGCAGCAAGCAAGCGAGCACGAGCTGTTGGATTTTTTGGGCTCCCAACTATAAATCAGCGAGCAAGCAAGGCGAACTCGAGCTTCCACTTGCGCCGCACTCAACAACAAACCACAGCGCCAGGTCAAGCAGCACAACAGCAACAAGACAGATAACAGACAGAGAAGCTCGATGGTCGAGGTCGATTGCGCAGTGCTGTTGTCACGCAACGTGTTTGCGCGCCTGCCGCCCTACAACCCGTTCGTGGGCACGTTCCACCATGCGCCAAGGTACGTACGCGTCTCGCTTGCTATGTAGGTGTGTACAGCAACAAATGTGCGATGTAGCTGACCTCTTTGTTTGTTTGCTTGCTTGTTTCTTGCTTGCGTATTTGTTTGCCTACTTGCAGTGCCGGCAACCGCGGCGCCGTGTATTTCTCTGGTGATATCGTGGGCATGTCGGAACTGGAAGAGCGCAAGAAATTCCGCCACAATCCGCTTACGGGCACGTTCCACTCGCTGCCGGGCTACTACGATCCGCTGCACCGCCTGAGCCAGTTCCGCAACTCGGACGACGACTTGGACACGTCGGACACGGACTCGATGCGCTCGTTCATCGCGGTGGACATCGGCGACGCGGAGGACCTGGACCAGAGCCAGGGCGGCGGCATGATGCTCAACCAGCCCAAGTCGCTCTCACGCATGTACAGCGACTCGAACTGTATGACCAATGTCGACCCGTTCACGCGGCCGCGGCGGTTCAGCGACTCGGACGCCGAGTCGTTCTTCCACGGCGGCGCCGCGCAAAACAACAACAGCTACAACACCAGCAACTACAGCAACAACTACAACACAAACAGCAACAGCAGCACAAACAACAACAACCCCAATCATAACAACAACAACAACAACTTGGCAGCAGATACAGCAGCAGCAACAAGCAGCAACAACAACTCAAGCAAAATGGAGCTCACCATCGACGTGACGTGCAGCTCGCCGCCGCGCACGCGAGCCCAGTCACACACGCTCGCGCCGCCCACGAGTGACCTGCTCAGTCTGCTCAACAGCAGTGACGAGGAGCTCAGCAGCAGCACGCCCAGCGCCCGCCACTCGCTGAGCGGCGACCCGTCCAAGCTCGAGTCGCTGCGCCGCTCATCCGCCGCGAAGAAGCGCAAGTCGTCTGGCGCGTCGTCCATCAGCACGGAGAGCGAAGGTGCCGGCTCGTCGTCGCTCGAGGCGTTCGTGAACGGGCTCGCGCGGCTCGAGCTGCGCAAATCGGTGTCCACCACGGAGCTCAGCGAGGGCTTCATCTCCACGGGCAAGGGCATCTTCCGCAAGGTCGCGTACCGCTCGTCGCTCACAGACCGCGAGCGCTCGCGCTCGCTGCAGTCGCCCACGCGCACGGTGGGCTCGCCGACAGTGCACTGGAATGGCGAGGCGGACGACGAGGCGTGTCTCGAGTACACGCAGGCGGCGCCGCGCATCCCGCTGAACCCGTTCGTGGCGCGTCGGCTGAACGACGGCGAAGAGCTCCGCATCATGGCGGTACACCGCAGCACGCCCCGCGACGCGAACCCGCACGTGATCAACCCTGGGAGCGACAGCGAGGACGAGGCGGAGTTGTACCCAAAACCGTATTTCATCCACGAGCAGGCGGTGACGGACCAGTATGAGTTGTGCGGCGAAGACCAGCTCGGGGATGGCTCGTATGCGGTCGTGAAGCCCGCGATCCGCCGCGTGAACGGCAAGGAGGTGGCGATCAAGCAGATCCACAAGCGTTTTTTGCGCACCGAAGACGCGAAGGCCGCAGTGGATCGCGAGATTGAGATTCACTTGCGTCTGCGCCACAAACACATTGTGCGACTGCACGAAGTGTACGAAACAACGGACTTTCTGTACCTGGTGATGGCCAAGGCCACGAAGGGGAACATGAAGCAGCTCATGCAGCGCAAGCGTCGCCTTCCCGAGTCGATGGCCGCCAAGCTCGCGCAGCAGATCGTGCGTGCCGTGTTCTTCCTGCACGACTCGGGCGTGGTACACTGCGATCTGAAGCCAGAGAACATCTTGCTGAGCGATCCGAAGCTGCCGAACAACCAGGACTCGAACGACTCGAGCTCACCGACGTTCAAGCGCAGCCCGACGTCGGCTCTGGACCCGCACGCGGACGTGAAGGTGCGCGACCTTCAAGTGGAGATCTGCGACTTTGGGCTGTCGGTGAAGGTGCCGGACGTGCGCTTCTACAAGCTCACGGGCGACGTGCACAAGGTGCCGTTCACGGGGCTTACGGGCACGCCGGGGTACATTGCGCCGGAGCTGCTGCAGCACCAGCCGTACGGCAAGCCCGTGGACATGTGGAGTGTCGGAATTGTAATTTATGAAATGCTCACGGGCTACGCGCCGTTCTACCCGCCTCACGCGTGCATCGACGAGAAGGCAGACTTTGGGGACCGCGTGTGGACGACCGTGAGCCCGCGTGCCAAGGAGCTCGTGGAGGGGCTGCTCGAGGCCGACCCAGCCAAGCGCCTCACTGCTGCGGACGCGCTCTCGCACGGCTGGTTCGACACTGCGACCTTTGCGCTGTAAGATCGATCCCCATGTGGGTGGGACACGAGAGTTCGGTGTGAATCAATCACCAAACTGCGGGACCGAGCGGTTGGTGTCTGATGCCTGTCGCCCGTGCGAGACGCGTCCAGTTGGCGAGTGATAGAAGAAGACCTACAGGAAATATAGAGAGAGGGATGGAGAGAGAGAAGCAGCGCTCGCACGTGAGACGCGCGTGCAGAAGAAGGACGGATGACGCAGGAGAGAAGGAGGAAGATGGTATTTGTGTGTGTAGATATGGTGGAGTGTGCGCGGATGTCTGAAAAAGCCTAAAAGCTACAGTAGAAGAAATGGGAACGCAACAGCAAGTTCCCTGGTATAACAACAGCCCTTTTGATTTAGGATCTCTCTTTGGATTTATTAGCAACAACAATAATTTGAAATACGATACGATGCATTTTCTACATACACTTTGAACAATGGTCCAGCCGTGCTATGCTTATCGCGCTTGGGTTGCTGCTGACGTCTTGGCGCGCTTGTTGCCGTTGCCGCGGTCGTCAACCCACTGGAAGAACTCGCAGCGCGCATCCGGGTTTCCTTTCTCGCCCTACGTGTTCACCAACAAGTTGCATCAGACACTACAACACGCCAGTTTCCAAAAGCAACTATGGCATCTTCCGTACCGCCGGCTTGGTGCACACGTAGAATTTGCGGCCCCAGTTGTCGTTCGTCTTGAGCACCGTGCGCAGCACCGTCGGCTGCTGGCAATGGCAGAGCGGCGTCTGTGGCGGCTGGCCGCTCAGCACCTGCTTCCACGCGAGCTGCCGGACCTCGGCAGCTTTCCGCTTTGTCTCGAACCCGAGCAGCAGCTTCTCAATGTCCGTGTCTTCTTCCTGTTCCCGATCTCTTCGTTGCTGCTGGTTGGTACTGTAGGACTCTATCCTCTGCGCAGATGGGGATTGTTGTTGCCGAGAACTTGGACTGTTGCTTGATACTGCTATTGTTGCTGAGCTCTTGGGCTGCCCAAAGAACGACCGGATAGACTGCTGGCTGTTGCTCCCTTTGCCTAATGACTTATTGCTCCCAACTCGTCGTCTTGTTGCCTGCAACTGCTGCGATTTCATTGTTGCTGATAACGATACATTTCGATCCATTCGGACCGGACTTGGATGAGTACACTCTTGCGCTCGACCTTGTGCTTCTGCTGCATGTGGGTCGAACTTCGAGTTCTGCGAGAGAAATGCCTTGATGCCCTGCTGCTTCCCAGCAAACTCGGCGTAGTTTCGCGCGCAGAGAGCCGCGATTTTCACGTTCGAACCGCTTTCGAACTGCACGATCCCTGACAGAACCACGGGGCAGTGGTCGGAGCCCGTGCGTTCAGGCTGGATGCTACGCGAACAAGAGAAGGACGGGTGTACCGACAAACAAGCCAGGTTAACCTCACACTCCAGGCTAAAAGCCACACTGGTGAGCGAGTGATGCATACGCACATGCAGTCCATGACCGAGTTGTTCATCAGATCGGGGTCCACGAGAATGTAGTCGATCCGCGTGCCGTAGTTGGTCTGCCTCGCGCCGGTCTTCGTGTTCCAGCACTACACCATTTCCAAACGCCCGATTGTTAAACCACTCGCATAGTTTCTAACATGAATAGAAATTCGAAGAACGAAGGAACTCACAGTGTACGCCCTCGCTTCGTGCGGATGAAAGTACCGGAACGAGTCCACGAGTTTCCCTCTTGCTACCTTCTCCGTCGGTGCTGCTGCTTGCGCCTCAGCTGACAAGATGTTCACATCCAGGAGTAGCGCGTCCATCCACTTCCGACACGGGTGGTCACCAAAAGGGAGATCGTCCAAGGGACCTGGTTCGCAGTGGTCGATCTCTCGATGGGAGATGTTAATGTCGCCCTATATATTGGTGGCGGTGACGGGGTGTATCTTTTGTGTGAGTTCACTACAGTAGCTAGTCGTATCACGTAAAGATAACAGAACGCACCAGGAGGATCACGCGCTTGCCTGCCTGCTGCAGCGCGCGCACGCGGTCCTGCAGCAGCTCGTGGAACGACAGTTTGTACTCCAAGCGCTCCGAGTTGCGCACCGCGGGGCAGTAGACGTTGAGCAGCACGAATGCTCCGTGGTCTGTAATGACGCACCGTCCTTCTGCTTCCAATTCGTTCACCAGTTTGGTTTCATACTGACACATGGAGAGGATGAGTACGCTGTGATAGGTAGTGTAGACGCCATGAGCTCATTACCTCGTTGTGGATCTCGCCGACATGACCAACGGGCGTATCTGTGTTCCAGCAGCCAGTGAGTCCTTCTTCTGCACGCACAGTCGGGATGGCGCTCTTGACGAACGTCACGACGCCCGAGTAGCCGCCTCGCACTCTGCAGAACGAGTAGAACGCGTCGTATCCTGCCGAGTTCGCACATTCACACAGACGTCAGTCGTCAGAGGTATGGCGTTGCAGCCTAATGACCAGCTCTACTAACTCACCGTCGGGGCGCACAAGCTCCTCGTCCAGCTCCAAGCGCGTGAGCTTGGTCTCCTGGAAACAGAGTACGTCCGCCTGCAGCTCGTCCAGCAGCTGTGTGAGTGTGCGCTTCTTCTCGCGCGTGAGCACGGCGCGCAGCCCGTTGACGTTCCACGTGAGCACGCGGATCGGCCGCGCCATCGTCATGACTGTTTGGTTGTTGGTCTTCTTCTTGTCTCTTTTTCTTCCTCCTCCTCTGGCGCTCAGTCCACAGAAGCGCGTTTGAGAATACTGCTGCTCACCATTCCAAGGTGCGCTTGGCAAGATGCAATGTAATCAAGCGCAGAAGACGTTCACGCTGATCAAGGAAATGTTGATACATTTCAGAAAATGTGAGCATTTCTGTATTTAAACCAATCATAATAGATAAAGATGACTTCGTTTTCAGCCAATCACATGATTTGGCGCCGTTTCTCGAGTGCGCGGCAAAAAGCGTGACCAGAAAGCGCGCAATTGACAGAAGCAGTCATTTGTGAGGTCTTGCAACGCTCCGCAAAAAGCAGGAGCGACGCCAGCAGCAAGCCCCCCTTCTCTACCTGTCTATCTCTCTGTGTTCACGATGGATCACGACGCCGCTGCGATCCGCACAGCGTTCGCGTCCTGCAACTTGGAGGTCGCGGACGACGCCGTCGGCGCCTGCATCTCCATCTGCGCGGACTTTGCGCTCACCGCCGACGACCTCGCGGCGCAATGGGACGCCTACTCGATGAACCACCAACTGTCGGGCGCCGCCGACACCGACAAGCTCGCGGGCTTCCGCTCCAAGCTCGCACAGCAGAAACCGAGCAAGCCCAAGGAGGCGAGCGCGAGTGCGGGGACGACGTCGCAGAAACGCCGCGCCAACAAGCTCTCACAGAACACGCCCGTGATCAAGCGTGAGATCAAGACCGAGGACAACAGCAAGCTTGACGCGCTCTACACGATGAAATCCCCCGAGCCAAAGCACGCGCACTCCTTTGCGAGTCCACAAGGCAGTAGCAAGGTGCAGCGCACGAGCGGAATGTTCTCTCCATCGTAAGTGGCGCTTGGTGAATTATTGCTTGGATTGATGTATGTCCTCATCTAACACTGAGTATGCTAACAGATCGCTTCAGTCGCCACCGGGCAACATGTACGAGAAGCGAACAGACGCCGGCAAGACGGTATCGGAGTTCAATGCGCATTTGAAGAAGCAACTCTCTGACATGAGCGGACTCGACTCGGCAGATGCGTCATCGCCACATGTGGAGCTCAACGCGCCGTTCCCGGACCGCAACCTGTCGTCCAACTTCTCGTACATGTACACGCCGCTCTTCCAGCGTGCAATCGCTTTGGACGAGCAGCTCGTTGAGTATGAAGAGCTGATCAAGGAGCACTACAAACTGGAGGAGCTGCAAGCCGTCGCTGATCCGACGCCCGCGCAGGTGACCGTTGTGGGTCGCATCGTCTGCGAAGCCGCCGAAGGCAAGCTAAACTCGAGTGTGGTGCAGCTGGAGGGATCGCGCAAGACCTGCGGCGGCCAACGTGTGCTATTAGACCTCAGTGGCGTCCCAAACCTGCAGATCTTCCCTGGCAAGGTGCGCTTTTGGTTGATTGTGAGGCTGTCTGGTTGACTAACAGTCCTCAGCTTATCCTCTTGGTGCTGACTTGTCATTGTAGATCGTCGCACTCGAAGGCATCTTTGCGGATGCGCGGAACCCAATGATCGTCAAGCGCTTCTTGGATGTACGTGTGCTCTATTTATCTCTGCTATCCAATGAAGCTGTGGTCTGTAAATACTCACAGCACCAAACTATTATGCACAAATTGACCACGCTAGCCCATTCCTGCGCCGATGCACAAGGTCCCGAAAGTGCGCGTCAATGAGCTGCAGGGCGCGAGCGCCAAGCCCGTGCGTATTCTGACTGCCTGCGGCCCCTTCACAACCGCCAACAACGTGCAGTACCTTCCACTGAACGATCTCCTGCAAGTCGTCGTGGACCAAAAGCCCGATGTGCTTGTGCTGGTACGCCTTGTACCTTGTACAAATCTGTATCGTGGGTTAGTATTACTCAGTTTTCTAACAACCAGTTTCTTTGTTTGTAGGTCGGACCGTTCATTGACTCGATGCACTCGAGCTTCCAGAACGGACTCGTCAAGTACGACGGCATGATGCTCAGCTTCGAAGACATCTTCCTCTTTCAAGGTGGGTGGTTTGCTTGAATGCTGCTAGTGATGTTATTTGCTTGTCAAGGTCCGCAGCTTATCGCAAATCTCCCATTGCTCGCAGTCATGACGCTGATCGACAAGGTGTTCGCGTCCAACAAGGGGCTCCAGGTCGTGCTCGTGCCTTCGCTGCGCGACGCGAACCACGAACTCGTGTACCCGCAGCCGCCATTCAACAAGCGAAAAGTGTGCGAAGCGTTTGGCTCCCCCGAGTATGCCAAGGTACAACAGCATAATCCTATCTTACTGTTTTAGATGGTAATGTCAACCTTAACGCTGTGCTCTTTGGGTGTGTAGCGAATCCACCTGATGCCGAACCCGTGCACATTTGCGATCAACGGTGTCGTGATTGGTATCTCGGCGCTGGACGTGGTCGTGCAGCTGAGCTCGAATGAGCTGTACCGATCACAGGTGCGCGACCAGAACCGCCTCATGCGGCTCTGCGAGCAAGTGGTCGACCAGAGAAGGTGGGTTGTGTTTGAGAGCTTGGTTGTTTGGTTGGCGGTGGATGGATTCTAACTGAAGCATTTGGACATTGTATGCAGTTACTACCCAATTTTCCCACCACCAGCGAGCAGCGAGGCGCCGATCGACCTTCGTTACATGAAGCAGTTCCAGTTCGAGCGAACACCGGACATTCTGCTGTTGCCTTCTATTCTCAACCGCTTCTGTGGGGTACGTCCGACTTTCATGAGAACCATCTTGACCAATTGCAGTACATATTCACTGATTGCTCTGTTCTTTGTGGTGAAAATCAACCAGAGAGTGCAAGACACGATCTGCATCAACCCAGGCCAGCTCTGCAAGGGCGAGTCGGGCGGCACGTACGCGTCCGTGACGATCTTTCCGCTCGCAAAGGACAAGCTCGCGAGCGTCCCGGGCGACGAGACGCCGCTGTTTGTGCCCGACCGCACCATGGTCGAGATCAAGCGCATATAAAGCAGCAGTGATGCATGGACTCTGTCTCGTACGATCCCCGGAAGTAGCTCCACGCAACCACAACAATAACAACATTAATAAATTTGCCCATACCCAACCAAATGCAATCAATCTGTTTTACTGGCGCCAAAATCATTTTTTTGTTCCCGCCAAAAAATCATCAAATTTGAATTCGGTTTCTATTTGCTGTGTACATATTGGGAGCTGTACGGTTCTCCCCAAAACTAACGTTTTTGGCGCAAGACACTTTGAAAATGAGACCATGAGCAGTCGCGATGGCAACCAGGAGCTCCATGGCGCCGGCGATGGGGATGTGCAGCGCAATGACGACGCACCAAAGTCAGACGGGTACGTATCTGCACGGTATATTAGCTAAGCACCCACAATCTTGCTGACGCTCATTGACCGATCCTGTTGACTGCAAAAGCAGCGACAAGCTGGGAGCAAAAGACGCGGTCGTGGCGCGCATCAAGCACAATTTCTACCTGGAGACGCAGGCGTTCCGCAAGCGCATCCTGGACGCGACGGACGAGGCTTCGCGCGCGCGAGAGCGCGTGGACTCGTTCCAGGAGGAGATGCTGCGCGTGAAGAAGAAGTGCTTCAAGCTCAAGAAGCTGCTGGCGGAGCGCGACGCCACCATCCAGTTTCTGCACGAGCAGCAGGAGGTCTCGTTCCCCATCATGATGAGCGAGACGATGCGCAATATCCATGCGCACATGGAGAATAATGATAACAACCAGCAGCAAGAGCAGGATGATGATTTGAACCAAGCGGTATGTGTGAAGAAAAGTCACTACACCGTCGAGTTTATCGTATTAGGACTGACCTCTCTGTGTCATTGCTGTAGCCATTGTCGATCTCGAGGATGCGAGAGCAGGCGCAAGACCGAGCTGCATTCGACGATCAGATCCACGAATACGAAACTCAGGTACGGAGTCATAGTGTGTGGTCTCATGAACATTGTAATTCTTATTGACGTGGACTCTCATGTGGTGGTCTACTGCTACAGATCGCGCAGTTGTACACTGAGATCCAGGGCGAGAAGCAGAAGAACGAGATGCTGAGCGAGTGTCTTCGCGAGCAGAAACACACCAAGGCAAAGCTAATGAAGGCCTGCAAGTACGCTAAGCAGGAGATCGAGGCGCTGAAGAACAACGGGATGAAGCAGATGCTGGAGGACATTCAGAGCAAGTGTCAGAGACTGGAGGCGGAGAACGAGCGGCTGGCGAGAGAGCTGGCAGACGAGAAGCTCAAAGTACGCTGAGTGGATGGAGGGATATCAGATATCTCTAACAGGACCATTTCACGAATTCCAATCTCTGATCACTAGGTCACACAGATCCAGGACAGCCATGATACGGTGGCTCGAGAGCTGACATTTCTGCGAGAAGCTGAGAGCAATCGGGAAGGTATAGGATATATATTTCCTTTAGGATTTTACTGTACTGGGGACTCTCTCGCATTAGTAAGTTTGCGCGTTATGGTGTGAAACAAACAGATATGATTCGAGGCAAAGATGACGAGCTGGCAAAGTTCCGCGAGCAGATCCGCGTGCAGCAGATGCTAATCGAGAACATGGAGTTTGACATAAGGAACAAACGGCGCACTCGACGGTCCAGTTTTGAGGAACAGGACGACAACGAGGACAACGAGGATGCCCGTGAAGAGGTACGATACACAGGTTGGGAATATCTGAGTAGTACCTAGGACCCTAAAAATACCAATCTGTGCTTGCTTATACATACGTAGCGCGAGTTGCTGACACGAGCACTCCAAGCGGAGCGATTGCGCCTGAAAGACGCCGAGCAGGAGATCAAAGAGCTGCGCGTGAAAACCGAGTCACTGGAGCGCTCGTTGCATGCCAATCAGAGCTATTTTACAACATCCACAAACAGCAGGGGATACGCGAGCAGTGGAGTATCAAAAACCAATACGGGCGAAAATCTGGACGATCTGCTGAAAACGGTACGAAGTTCCTTGCAGGTTTGCTTTTGCAGTGCTGTATATGGGATTCTAACAAGGTCGATGGCAATCTGTGTGACGCGGTTGGTCACTAATACTAACACCAGGCGCAGCAGCTTCGAACGAAAGTGAGTGTGCTGCATCAGCTATTGAAGTCCTACATGGAGACGGATGCGATCGACATGCAGCTGCTCGCGGGGGAGACCTGGCGCGAGGACGGCAGCGCTTCTTTCGCAGAGCCAGATTCCGTGTCGCACCTGACGACAGAGAGCTGCGAGACGAGGCTGCGCGTGGAGCTCCTGCACGCGAAGCGCGGCCTCAGTGAGTTACAGCAGCTGGTCGAAGACGCCTGCGCGACTGCCGTGGGGAGCTCGTGCGCAATTCAATGAGAACGTGTCCACTTCACTTGCCAGTCGAGGTAGGGTCCAAAGGAGTGTGCTGTACTGTTTATGTTCCAAACGCTCCGATTTCGCCGTTGCAGCTTCAGGTGCAATATCACCCTAAAGATGTAACACGGAAAACGCGCAAAAACGAGCCATGTATGACGCAAACTTTGTCCGATATCGTAAACAACATACACTCACGGCAACAGCCATGATCAGGACTTCCAGTGAATGAAGTGGCACCACGAAGCGCTCCAACACCAGTAGAATACAGATGGCAGACGACGTCGAAATGGACAGACCGTCCAGAACCACTCGTTAGCGGATGACGCAGAGGATGCTACGCCGACTTTGTGCAAGGAGGACAAGAGAATCCTTTTCCGCCGCTGAGCTTGCTTATCCGCCGATGACTCCTGGAGCTCATTCTCACTCTTCAATCCTCCAAGTGTCAAGCATATCACCCAACTCTCTCTGTCTACAATCATGAGCGCCGTCCCTCAG
Organism: Globisporangium cylindrosporum; assembly: GCA_038050675.1. Classification (NCBI taxonomy): domain Eukaryota; phylum Oomycota; class Peronosporomycetes; order Pythiales; family Pythiaceae; genus Globisporangium; species Globisporangium cylindrosporum. Next base: position 575 of record JALBZD010000219.1, on the reverse strand, counting down.
ATCAAGTTATCGTACTTTAAGCTCGCTGGCCGTGGCGAGCTCTCGCGCCTGCTCTTCACGTACGGAGGCGTCGCGTTCGAGGACCGCATCGTGGCCAACTTTCCTGAGCTCAAGCCAAAGTGCCCGCTGGGCCAGCTCCCAATCCTTGAGGTCGACGACAAGCTCTTCTGCCAGAGCGCGGCGATCGCCCGCTACGCCGCCAAGCTCAGCGGCCTGTACCCTAACGACCCAGTTATTGCTCTCCAAGCGGACATGATCTCGGAGACGCTGGGTGAGATGTTCACCACGTACATCAACATCCGTTTCCACGAGAAGGATGGGGCCGTCAAGGCGGAGAAGTTCAAGACGTTCGAGAGCGAGACCGTGCCAAAGTACTTCGGCATCCTCGAGAACATGGTCAAGGGCAAGTTCTTCACCGGCGAGAGCGCCTCGTACGCGGACGTGCACCTCTTCGACGTTGTCCAGAACGCCGTGCTTTCCAGCCTGCCAGAGTTCTCCATGGCGGCGTACCCAAAGCTCCAGGCGATCGTCGCGGACGTCAAGGCGAACGCCAACATCGCCGCCTATCTCGCCAA
>JALBZD010000218.1:0-45601 GCA_038050675.1 Globisporangium cylindrosporum | reverse complement strand
ACGCTAATGAAAGTCGTTCGTTCCACTGCCCCTTTGGGTTCCCGTAAATCTGCAAGTGTGACGAAGCCGGCGCATGGAGAATGCCGCGCCACATGCGGCGACCGAAGCCGCGGCGATGAAGGTCGTTCTCTGCTTGCCGATCGTCGTTCCTGGATCGCGCTGACTTAACTACCACGAAAGACGAGTACTTATTCCCGTCGCTGTCGCCGAGTAACATCGCAGTCAGCCGTTCCTTCTCCTTCCCAACGCAGCGCACGGTCTTCGTTCCTTGAGCAGAGATCGTGTGCTTTGGTAAGCACTCAAAGAAAATGACAATCTGGCCTGCGTTGTACACCTTACTGACTCCGAGTCGCTCTTTTGTGCGCAGCACGAGCTTGCTGAAACTGCGGATCGCTGCGTCAGCCTCGCCTGCAGTGACTTCGCTTCGGCGCGTTCTCGCTCGAATCGACAGCTTGTGGCGGTGCGTGAAGGCGTGGCGCCACGACCAGCCCCCAAGGAATCCATCAGCGCCAGCCTCTTCAGCGATTTCAATTGTTCTCACACGCAGCATCATCGACGAGACCGGGATGCCGTCTTTACGTCACTCATTTATCCAGACGACGATCTCGCGCTCGCTTTCCGCACTGAGTGAGATCGCTGTGCCTTCTTGCCGCTCACGCTGGTTGTCCTTCGTCCGCTGCTTCGCTGCCATGCGCTCAATCTTGGCGCGCTGGTGACGCCAGCGTTCAATGTTGCGGCACTTCGTTTGGCTTTTTGCGACTGATAGAGCTGGGAAGAATCTCTCTATCGTCTCCTTCATTGTCGCCGTGTCTAATGTCTTCAATACAGCAAGTTTCAGCTCGAACGAGTGTCCATCGTTCTTGAATTGCTTTGGCTTTCTGTGCTTTCCCTTCACGCTCTTGCGTCCTTCTCCTGGTATTTGCTTTGCTCTCAATGATTTGCCGACTGCATCCGTCTGTGCAGTCGCCAATCGCCAATTGTTGGTTTTATGATGATGCGACAAATAACTTGTGCTGTGAGGTGTTTTTTATGCACCTTGTTGATTGGCTAAAATCGTGATACGACAATTACCTGAACACGACAATTGACTCGAGGATTACGGTACCCTAAATTATCGATCCTAGGGTATTATTTTGTGTATGGTAAATCTCAGATCCGATTTGGCATTTTTACCTTACGATTTCAGCTGGTCATTCGACCACTTGGCAATTGATTGACAAGCAGCAGCGCCAACATGGAGGCTCCGCTGCGATCGTGGATCGACGCCAACAAGGCGCGCGTGAGCGTGAGTGAGAGCATCAACCCCATCGCTTGCACCAGCAGCAGCACGGACGTGCAGCCTAGCAACTCAGATCGCTCGATCTTTGCGCAGAGTTCGATTGTAGCAGAACAAGAGCTGATCACATTGCAAGACGGCGCCTATTTGAATGGCTCCGCGTGGCTCAGCTCTCTGGGAACTTCTCAAGACCCGTCGACGACGACCTCAGATGAAGACGTGCAGAAGCTGCGCGATGAGCTGCAGGGATTGCAGCTGAGCCCCACGGTGCAGCTCGTGATGACGCTGCTCTACGAGTGCGGACTGAAGGAGAAGAGTCGCTTCGTTGGCTACATCGAGCAGCTCCCCAAGCGCATTCCGTTGCCCATGACGTGGAGTGAGAAAGCGCGCCGCACGCTCAAGCACACCGCAGCGTAAGTGCTATGCTCGCGCTGTCTTTCACTACAGCGCTTGGATGAGTTCGTAGTGCGTTTGTTAATCAATTATGTGTGTATCCTGCACGTAGATCGCCTTCTGTTGACGATGAGCTGGTCGCCAACATGTTTAAGAGCTTCGGTGCGCCATTAGCGAAGAAGTTTCCGTCCTTCTGGCCCACCGAAGGGCTCACGCTCGAGCGCTTCCAGTGGGCGTACGCGGTGGTCTCGTCGCGCGCGTTCACGATCAGCGACGCAAAGGAGCCGACGCTTCTGCCCGTGATCGATATGGCGAACCACGACCACATGAACCCGGCTGCCAAGATTGTTAAGAGCGACAAGGGGATATTCCAGGTACGCCTTTATGCATGCATGCATCGGTTCGGTGAAGTATATGTAGTGAGTCTGACTTCATGTATTTTTATTGTTGTGGGATCGCTTAGCTGGTAGCACTGCGCGACATTGCGAAAGGTGAAGCCGTGACAATCTCATACGGCGATCTATCGAACGCCGAGGTGCGTAATTACTCGATGCAAAATCTGTTTTACGGCTCTGAAATGGACTTTGTACTACGTTCTCTAATGTTCCGTGATGATTGTGTCACCCTTGTTTCGTTTTGTAGCTGCTGTGCCGCTACGGCTTTGTGCTGCCAGAGGCCGTGTCGACCGACTGTATCCTGGTGACCAGCAGCGAGCTCCTCGCCACGTATACTGCGTTTCTGAACGACGACGCTGACAACGACAATGATACCCACACGAACAGCGACAGCGAGGCTGACAAGCAAGAGCAAGGCCAAGAAGAGGAGCCCGCAACCAAAAGGCGCAAGCTCTTCACCGAGAAGAGCAAGAAAAACAACAAGGAGCCGAGTGGCGAGGACAGCTCACTCTACTTTCTACTACACGGCGATCAGGTGAAGGAGTTCGGACTCGCAGACGCGCTGCTGAGCTTCGTGTTCGCCAAGAGCCTGCCCGCTGAGGTACTCTACGATGTGCTCGCCGTGCTGCTGCGCAAGCGTGACAAGGTGTACAGCGACGCGCTCGAGATGCAGTCCCAGGTGCCAGCAGCAGCAGCAGATGGCGGCGATGAGGCAAAAGTGCTCGTGCACCTGCTCAACAAGCACGAGCGCGACGTGTGCCGCCGCATCCTCTTGGGCATCATCTCACTCGAAGAGGACTCGGGTGACGATGACGATGACGAAGACGAGAGCGCCGAGAGCTATGAAGATGGCGACGACGATGACGACGATGACGACGATGAATAAAGAGAGCTCCGGTATTGTCAATGGCACGGACGCTGACTATCACAGACAGGACCACATCAATACTGTGATTGAACGAACAGCCAGTGGGCTCTTGTCGTTGTTTCGGGCTCTGGATATGTGCTGTATATATGGGACCTCCACACATGAATAGCGCGTACATGCATAGCTGGAGTTTGCATAGCGATTTTGAGTCTCCGCCTCCGTATCCTGTTATGATGAACATGAATGAAACTTTGCACTTTGCCTATCATGCATAATGCATAGCCGTTTGACGATGGGATGCAACTATGTATGATCTTGTTCCAAAACTGAAGTATACAAATATATATATGCTTTTGCTTATTTTAAATTTGGCTCTATTAGGGGAGTCAAAGTTAGCCAACACCCACTTCGTTGTTGTGTGTCCTGGTATGTAATAATTGGCACATTATTATCTGATTATATTTCCAAATTATAACGTGTCATTTGGATAGACAAAGGAAATTTAGCGCCATTCTTGCTTTCCTTTCGCGCATATTGTACCCGTGCGCTTCAACCCCGAGCGCAACATCCACACAAACACGAAGAGAAGAAACGACACCAGACGCAACGTACTAAACATCAGCTGGCGGCGGCGGTGCTGCGCTTGATATGACGATAGAGCTCACGGCAGCGTGTGGCTCAATGCGCGAATGCGAAAGGTTGACTTCTATTCTGCGTGCGGTTGCCGTCTTGTCATCAAGCACTTGATATTTTTGCACTGCATTTCTAACTTTGACTCCCCCTATTGATGTACGCATTCAATACTTACAAGCACACTTACATGACCCAGGAAGGCTCCAGCGTTCCAGGCTTGTGTCCTTCATGCAATAAATACCCCCCTGCCGCTCCCACCTATATTCAGACAGCCCTTTCTTCTTAAGCTTAGAGCGGTCGTGTGTGTGGCTAATGGAGTTAAAACGAGCAACGAAGATGCAATCACCCACAAAAAGAATGCGCAAGACGTAAACAATTGAAAACCAATCTGTTAGGTTAGCCGATATGCTTCATTTTGCCGACCATACAGAATTCCCCAGAGTGATATCGTTGTCGTTGGTGCGATACTTACAGAGGACTTTCACCATACATTCGATTGAGCACCTACGTCAAAATCCTAATACCAGATTACATACGATGCACTATCGGCAAACTTGTAACTGGCTACTCTATACTCATAATTTGCGACCGAGTAGATCGCTGTTCCCTGCTGCTTTTTAAATTAGATGACGAAGGCAACAAGACAGATATGCTCCAAAGCTAAAACCACGTATAGTCGACCTTGCTACAAATACGATAGGTGAGTGGATTTTGGTTGTGCCGATTATCAGCAACAACAGACTCCATCCGAATTATATTCTATCGTGCTTTGAGTATGTGACCGCGAGTGAAAATCGTGTGGGGTGCACCATTCCACATAAAAACACCCTGGCCACGTTATATATAACTGTACACTTTTTGTACTAAAGTATGTATGGAGTGATTTTATTCTCTTATAGGAGAATGCTTCGGGGAGGCAGGCATATATGGAGGTTTTAATTTTTGATCCTTGACGTTTGATTTGGTGACCATGCGGTGCAATAGATACAGAACCTGATATTTGAGGATTTTTGACTGGAAAGAGTCAGTTGAAATTGGTTGAACGTTTGCAGGTCTTTACCCTCAGAAGGTCGGAAGACAGCGCACACTAGTCAGGACAGGCTCAGAGGCTCACTAGGAAGAAAAGAAAAAGCAGCTGCTGCTAAAAATAGAACTTATCCCTCCTTAAATAATAAGGTCGACTGAAGAGGCGCCACCAAAATTCTTGGTAACAAAATGTTAGCTTTGTCGTTTGTGATACCGTTAAGTGGAATGTGATCTGTGTGGTGTCCCCAGTTATGGGGACGCTATTCTATCTTCAAAGTCTCAACCCAAGGTGAGGATATGGTGCCAGCAGTCAGAACAAAAGTCCAGTCTAAAACCGCGTTCTAATAAATCTCGCTCGTCCTAAAAAGATTCGAAAGAGAGAAAAGAAGATGCACTTTCTGACCACCCCGTGCCGTGCCGTGCTCTGAGCCAAACAGCTTTTACCTGGGGGTCGCACCAACTCAAATTACACTCAGCTTTGTATCATCGCATTCGTTACTTTCTCGCTTTGGCGTTTGGGCCAAAAATACGCACCTTTCGGGCTAATTTAGACCCACGAACACTATTTATTCCCAAGCGCGTGCTGCCGCTCGCTCAATAGCATCTGTGCTCTCTACTAATGCCATGTGTCGGTGTGGATAAAAAAAATTCTCGTCGCAATTGTGTGCTGCTAAATTTGTTCTCTTTTCTCCGAAGCTCGTTCGAAAATGCAAGTTGTTCTCTTTCAGGCAACTGAGGGCTCGCTCACCCGACAAAAATATTCGCTATTCCTCCCCACAGACGCTTCTTAATATTCCCATGCCCTGCTAAAATCGATTCGTTTTCTAGTAGTGTCGCTCGTATGAACAATATTCATTCGAACGACAGCCGGTTTGATGGCTTAGTTAATTGACGTAAATCTCCGTAACCTGTATTAATTGATTTTATGAGTCTGTATTGATCGATAACCTTTGTATTCAAATACGAATACAATCTCTCCTTTTGCAGAGGGAAGAATCCAAATGCGCGCGTGGGTAGGTGTGAAGGGGCACTCACCCGACTCGTAAACAACAAAAGCAAGCAAATCCAGCCAGCTAAACCCGCAGCAACTCTACCAAAGAGTCCATCCCACTCTTTGTTTCCCATAGTGTTGGACCTGCGCGCTAACACGCACGTCTCGCTCACAAGTCCCTTCGCCCCACCATGCCTGCGCCTGTGAGTGTGAGCGTCCAAGCAACAGCCGCCGCAACAACAATCTCAGTGTGGAAGAAGAAGCGCGCGCCGCAGGACGACTCGCTGCCGCCGCAGGAAGAAGTGTCTCCGCCCAGCGCCATGGCCCCGTCCGCCGCCATCAGCCCCAAGAACAGCATGGCGAATAACAACAGCAGCACATTACCAGGCTCGAAAGAGAAAGAGGCGCCTGCGCCAAAGGATAGAGTGCGCGTGGGCGAGCTCTACTGGAAACAAGATGGCGCGTACGGATGGGCGCTCGGCCAGGTCATCGCGCTCCAGAACGATGAGAACACGGCCAAGTGGGTCGCGATCGACGAGACGAGTGGCGAGGCGCGCGACTCCGCCGACTTCCCACCGCAGATGCTCCCGCTCGACGAGATCCCGCTCTATCCGGCGAACCCGCTGTTCACGTAAGTGTGGCTGTGTGGCTTTAATATATATGTGTGTGCTTATGAACAACACTTGCGTATATGTGTGTATTATGATAGGACGGCATCGGACATGACGTCGCTTCGCCACCTGCACGAAGCCGCGCTCGCGAAGAACTTGGAGGACCGCGCGTCGCTGCAGAACCTGCGGCCGTACACATTCATGGCGAACGTGCTGATCGCAATGAACCCGCTCAAGCGTTTGGAAGAGCCCGACAAGTCGCTTTTCATCGGCCAGCCGCTCGACCGGTGTCCTCCACATCCATACAACATCGCAGAGGTACACTTTGTTTTTGTTTATTTATTCAGCTTCGAGTACTTTCTCAGTCTACCTAAATGCTGACTTGTTATGTCTGTTGTGTGTTGGCTATGAATGAATTATTGCTACTAGAACGCGTATCGACAATTATGTGCCGTGCGTGCTGTAATGCAGAACCAGTCTATCATCATCAGCGGCGAATCCGGTTCCGGAAAGACCGAGACGTCCAAGATCATCCTGGATTTCCTCACACAGCGCGCGTCGCACGGCCCCGCGCGCTCTGCGTCGGCCTCTGAGGACGAGATGGAGCCAGAGCTCACGATGTCGGTCCAGCCGATGTCCGCGACCATGGCGCTCTCGTACCCGCACTCGAACAACTCGAGCAGCCGCAAATTGTCGCCAATCGCGGTCGGTGAGCGACTCATGGAGACGATCCCGATCCTCGAGTCCTTTGGCAACGCCAAGACCCACCGAAACAACAACTCGAGTCGCTTTGGCAAGTACATGCGCCTGCAGTTCTCCACGGGCTCCCATGAGCTCACTGGCGCGTCCATCGATACGTATCTGCTGGAGAAGTCTCGACTCGTGAGTCAACCCATGGGTGAGCGCAACTTCCATATCTTTTACGAGCTACTACACTCGGCGCAGGATGAATACCTGGAAGAGTCGCTGCACCTGAAGCCGAACGACCCATCGGCGTACGAGTACTTGAACCAGTCTGGCTGCATGGAGGTGGACGGGATCGACGACGCACACAGCTTTCGGAAACTATGCAAAGCGCTCGAGTTCGTGGGCATTCGCGACGATGCACAGGACGAGATTTTCAGGTTGGTCGCAGGTTTGCTGCACTTGGGCAATGTGAAGATTAGCGAAGAAGACACGTCCGAGGGTAAAACCGCGTGCATCGCAGAAGGCGACAAGGATTCTGAGCAGGCACTTCAGTACGCGGCAGAGCTGCTCGGTGTGACCCACCAGGAGCTCAATGAGTGTATCTTGCTGAAGCGGATCATGACACGCGGAACCCGACGTGGCTCGATTTATTACGCGAAGCGCGACATGCGCAATGCGATCTACTCGCGCGATACGATCGCCAAGACGATCTACGAACACACGTTCACGTGGCTGATGCTGCAGTGTGCGTCGGCGCTCGACTACGACTCTTTCCGGAGCGACGTGATCCCGTACATTGGCGTGCTGGATATCTTTGGGTTTGAGGACTTCGAGCCAAAGAACCGCAACTCGTTCGAACAGTTGCTGATTAACTACGCCAATGAAGCGCTGCAGAGTCTATTCAACTCGTGCATCTTTGAAGCAGAGCAGGAGCTGTACCGGTCGGAGCATATTTTCAACCCGATCAACCACTCGCTCTCGTTCGCGTTCCCGCTTCCTGGTGTCGAAATGAAGACAAGAAGCCCTGACGATATTGAGTACGTGTTTTTCCATTTGATTGTAAGGTGGAGCTGGTGCTGATGCAAAACTAATACCCTAACTTATCTCTCCTTACTTGCAGCTTCCTGAAACAAGAGGTCAGCCCAAGCGAAGATGTCGTCACGTACTCAGACAACCGAGAGTGCTTGAACCTCATCTCGAGTCGCCACGGCGGTCTGTTTGTCACGATCGACAATGTCTCACGCCTCCCGATGCCCTCGGACCGCAAGCTGAACGAGCGTCTTCACAACCTGTTCAAGCGCAACCCGTGCTTCCCAGCTCCACACCCGAAGGACATTCGCGATACGTTCATGATCCGCCATTACGCGGGGACGGTGACGTACACGATTGCGTCTTTCGTGGACAAGAACAACAACATCATCTCGGACCAGTTCGAGGAGCTCATCAAGCGCTCGATATCGCGCATTCTGCAGGAGCTGAATGGACGCAACCGCTCGAACTCGCAAACCAGCCAGTCCTCCAAGTCCAGTGCACTAAGCAATTTGGGGTCATCGAAGCGCCTGAAGGGTGGTAGTACGTCGAACCTGTTCTCTACGCAGATGAAGGGGTTGACGACGGAATTGGAGGGCACGAGCTGTAACTTTGTGCGCTGCATCAAGCCAAACACCCAGATGAAGCCGGGTATCTTCGACAAACCGTTTGTCGTTGAACAACTTCGCTGCTCTGGTACTGTGCAAGCCTGCGAGGTGCTCCGCGTCGGACTACCTACTCGTATTCTGTACGCTGAAGTGGTAGACGTGTACAAGCCGATGCTCCCACCCGAGATTTGGGCACGCTTCGAGTCGAATGAGAAGTTGTTCACGCAGGCGATCTTGCATGCGTACGATTTCCCAACCTCTGCGTACCGACTCGGTGACACGCGCTTGTTCTTCCGCACAGGCAAGATCGACTTGCTGGACAAGCTACTGACACCGTCGCAGGCGTCCACTGAGAAGCTGCCGTCTCAGATCGTCCACTACGTGACCAAGAAGCGCTGGATCTCCGCGACGACGACGATGATCACGTTCAACATCTTCAAGCGCATTTTCCAGGACTGCAAGTACAAGCGCAAGGCGACCATCATCCAGTGCATGGTCCGTCAGCACCTCGCCCGCAAGCGCCTGCGCAAGCTTCGTGTGCTGCACCGCATCAGCAAAGTGTGGAACCGCATGGCTCACCAAGCGCAGATCATGCATGCATACCAGGATCTGCCAGATCACAAGATGGTGCTTCTTGACAAGCTGCTGAAGAAGAACTACTTGCCCCCGCGTCAGCGGTGGCTCCTCAAATGGCTCGGTCCGCTGCAGAAAGTTATTTACTTGCAGAAACTGTGGAAGAAGGTGATGACACAGTACTTGGCAAAGCGAGCGTTCCTGTGGCTCTTTGAGACCGTGAAGCGGAAGCGAAGTGTGGTCTTGGTGCAAGTGCAGGTGCGCGTACTGATTGCGAAGGCGAGGTTCCGTCGTCTGAAGAAAGCTCGACTTGCGCGTGAGCGGTGGCGGATGGCATACATCAAGGTGTGTTTGCTTGCATTCGTTTTATTTCCTCCTTGACTTGGTTGGTTATCATGTTTTGCTGACATCTTCTCTGCTGCATTCTCTAGGTGAAAACGTTCTGCATGTTCTCTCGGCAGTTCCAGAAAATCCACGTCGTCCGCCTTGAAAGCGACAACCAGAAGCTCCTGGATTCGATCGAGGCAACCAACAAGAGACTCGAGCTCGCAGAGCAAGAGGCGAGAGAGATGCGTGAGAAGTACGAGAAAGTCCAGATGCAGATGGAGGCGAGCCATCTGGAGGTCGTCGAGCAGGCAACACGCATCGTGGAATTGGAGTCCGAATTGGAGTGCGCGCACGTTGAGATCGCAGAGATACGTCAGAAGTCTTCCGGGAGCTTCATGGAGCGAGCGATTCGATTTTTCACGTGCAGCTCCGCTTCGTCACCGCCCGCATCCCCACATAAGTCGATGTCGCCTGGTCCTGTGGTCGTGAAGAAGCAGATCGAGATGAAGCAGCGAGAGAGATTACCAAGCGAGACGGTCGTGGACGCAGAGGACGAGGAGATGAAGGCGAAGGACGCCGACGTGCTCTACTCGGTGTCCCGATACTGTTTCTAAGTCCTCGGTTTCCATTCCAGCCACTGGATTCGCACGGGTGAGTGACCAATAGAATGCACTCGACAAGCCTGTGTGATCCAGTCCAGCCTTTCGCGAAGAAAGCCTTATCACCAAGCGCCAACAACCAGCAGTCTGTCGTGAAGCCAGTCCGTCCCCTCCGAGATCCTCGCCTCCCTCCCTCCCACTTATTTAACTCCCAGCCACCCTCTTGCTGCGTCATCGGAAGCTCAGCTCGACAAGTGTGGCTCAAACTCCACTCTCCCTCCCACAAACCAACTACTATTTGCTTTTTAAGTTAACGACTCCAACGACTTCAATATATTTACCAAGCTTCTTGTTCTTCCTGTTGCTGTCTGCCAAACAAACTTCATGCACAAGTCACCATCAAGCAGACCAAGGTGTTTTTTTGGGTACAAAATCTACAATGCAACAGAATCATTACCAGCCAGCCAGCTTAACTACAAAAGACGTTCTCTTCATCTGGTGGCCAAACCAAAGTCATCGTTCATGACCAAGCGACAAAAAAGTCCCGTGCCCTCTATCAGCACAAAACCCGCAGGATCATCCTCTGGTGACGCTGCAGCAGCGCAAAGCACCATGCCTTTCCAGTGGCACGCGCTGGGATTGTTGAGGCGCTCAACGTGCTCGACAGTCTGCACCTCATGGTGTACGCGCTGGAGTACGGCGATGACGCCACAGTAAGTCTTCTCCGCGACCACTCGCCATCGTACTCTTTCAAGAAGAACCGGTTGCTGCACTGCTGCGGCGCACGGACGCCTGCGCGTCGTGTATGTGCTGCGCAAGCGCGGGAAAGCAGTTTACAACGATCGGTACAGGGACCGCTGTGTCGATGGGAAACTGCTGTGGACCAATTATGCGGAAGACGAAGAAGCAAAGACCAGTGGCTCACAACGCGTACGAATGATGCAGTGGATGAACTCATTTCGAGCCTATTGTTTCCTGGAAGATGTCATGTACGAGGCAGCGAAGCATGGGGATCTGTAGGTGGTCCGCTGGCTGCGCTCTACGACGGCGTACGCTCCGTTCATTGCAGTAGAATATGCCGCGCACGCGGGTCACCTGGTGATCACGCAGTGGCTCGTCGAATATGTGCACGACACCGTCTTTGTGAATCAGGAGCCTGAACTTCGGAATGCTGCGCTTGAGGTGATAGTGCCTTTTGATGTGTGCGTGGGCATTTTCGCGTGATTTACAAGGAACACCGACAAGGTCAGCATCAGGGCGAAGAATTCCGTGAGGAGAGTTCATCACAGCGAGTTTGGGTTTCAAGGGAAGAAGTGCGTTGTGTCAGTGGTGAGTTCCAGTTTTGAAGATACTGAGAAGCTGCGGGACTTGATGGTGTTCGCGGCGGAAGAAGGCAATATTGGGCTCCTGGAGGTGCTCAAGCACTCGAAGGACCAGTACAACTGGTCGTTTGCCCAGCCAGCCCTTGTCCAAGCAGTGAAGAACGGACGACTCGAAGCTCTCCAATGGCTTCTCGAGAACAGGCAACTGGCAGAATCAGAATCGGAATACTCAGTTGCTGAGCTGGTGACCACTGCCATGGACTCGGACCACGTAGAGATCCTCAAGTGGCTCGACTCCAAGTTCGAGCTGGAGCCCATCCCGTTTGAGCACGTGCGTTGTGCTGTGCAAGGCGGCCGTCTGGAGGTCGTGGTCTGGGCGTACGAGCGCTTTCCAGACCTACCCCGCGGAAGAAGGCGTTCTGCTCTGCTTGCACAAGGGCTTCTATCACGCGGACGTGATGATGTGGCTCCATGAGCGCAGAGGCGCTCAACTGGATCGCCTCATGCTTCCCACGTTCATTAAGCACGGCGACGTTGGTCTCTTGACTGCATTCCTCAACAGCGTATCCGGAGATCAGGAGTCGATATTCACTCCTCACGATTTTCGAGACAGCTTTGAAACTGCTTGCGAGTATAGCAGTCTCGAAATGGTGCAGTATCTGGCAGAGAGGTACGACACATGGAGCGAGCGGGGCTTTGCTTCGGCAGCAACGAGTGGTAACCTTGAGGTGGCCAAGTGGATCCACAGCATGAACCGACCGGACTGGCCGCTTTCCATCCTGGGAGTGCAGAATCTTGTGCGCCAGGGCGAGTGGGAGTTCCTCGAGGAAGTCGCTGCGCGGGGCAATCTTCGCGACCAATTCAACAGCTTCTGGCAGATTGTGGCATCCGACTGGGAGAGCTCCGCTGTGGACTACTGTCCTCACTTCATCTGGGGCCACCAGCACAGAGACTGGGAGTGGGTGAAGAGCTTGGTCCGATGGACGCTGGACAACTGTCCGGAGAAGATCACACCCGCAAAATCGCTCGGAGCCTGGGCCTGTCGTCACGGTCACTCGGACATCATGCATCGACTGATCAAGGTCGAGTACCCGACCATCTTTGCAAAAGCAAACCTAAAGCGCATTCTGCACAGCACAAGAGACGGGAGTCTGGTGCAGGAGTTCGTGGAGCACAGCCCCGAGTTTCTGGACTACCGGATTGTCCAGTGGACTGCGAAGCACAACCAGCACTCACTGCTCAAGTTCTTGTTTACTACAATCACCAAAGAGAGTGAGAACACGAGAGTGAACTTTGAGAAAAGCGTCCAGCTTGTGGTGACGACGGCGAGCAAGTACGGCCACCTGGGACTTTTGAAGTGGCTGCACTTGAATGTGCCATTTGGTCTCATGAGTCCCTGGATGAGTGCCCGACATGGACAGGTGCACATCCTGGAATGGCTCCATAAGAGCGGGGCCATGGACGAGAGCAAACTTCAGTCGGCGATGCAGGCGAGTGTTCAAACTGGCCAGCTCTGCGTATTGAAATGGTACCAGGATATCGGCAGAGAGTATCGCTTTACTGTTACCGAGCTGCAGCGCGTGCTCCGTCGGCGAGACGTTGAGATGATTGAGTGGATTCTGCAGAAACAGCCAGATCTGCGGCTCGAGGATGCTGCGCTGAGCCTTGAACTCGATTCGTTTGTGAAAAAATGGGGCATGCTGGCGAGAGATCTTGCGCAAGTACCAAGATTTTGTGAACGACTGCAAGTGAGCCGCTGTTAGGCAGTAGATCGCTGCTATTGATGAAATCTACGCGTCGGAATGCTTGTCGAGCAAGCACATAGTTGTAGTAACGCACATGTGAACTACGTAGAGCTAGGTAACAACAGCAGTAGTCTTGACAGCAATAATGTCTTTAACTGTATCTACGCTAGCGTAATTCGCACAGAACCTCTTTTTTCTGTGCTCCCAGCTTGATTCAGCACTAGCATCAATGATTGGACTAAACTGACTGATATCGTCCATGTCAAAAAGAGTCGCTCATTGATAGACAGCCATCCGGTCCTCCAGCGAAATCAGTACAGTCAAACACATATCATAAGCAGTGTTTTGCTTTACCTGACAGCAGCAAACACGCTGCACCCTTTTCGATCGATCTGTCCTTCGCGTGAACATGCATGCTCTTCATTTCTGTCCAGTCGCGGCAGACGCGTCAACAGGTCCTTGGGTGGTACTGTACCTGTAAATTCATGCACGCATGCCCCGAGCCAACGAACCCGAACTCATTTGCGCTGGAGCCTGTAGCATTTCAGCAACACTGCTGATAGCAACTCCCCTGTTCTCGTCGAGGGAAGGAGCCAGCAAACTCGCAAGCTGCAACTGCGACGCTTTGAAATAACCTTTGAAAGAAGACGACGCGAACGGAGCAGTTGCTGCTGGTGGGTGAAGATGCCCCACCACCACCATGTCCAACACTTTTTCAAACCACAGTTGGCCATCAAGCCTCGGTTGATTCAACGCGATCATGAGATCTTTTTGCACAGGGCTATGCACACAAGATACCAGTGTTGAGAAGGAAACTGATTGCTTTGGGGGAATTCGCCTCATATCAAGATCGTGATTACGTAGGTATGTAGTACCCTCCTCCTCGTTGCAAATCCCATGCGAGACGTGTGATCGGAGCCAAACCACGCCACGCCACACGGTTTGGAGCTCGGCGTGGTTTGGTTGGAGCTTGGCGCTTGAAGTCACTCGTCAATAGAAATATCAAAACGAGAAAAGAGCGCCAGGCGCTTGAAGACGACGCTCAACGTTGCAGGAACTCGCGCCACAATGACTCTGAACCCACCCACGGTGCTCCTCCTTTTGGCCTCCTACCAGGTCTCTGATTGGATATAAATCTATCCACAAAGGTATTTTACTGGCTCAAATGCACTCTGAGAAACGCATCCTCCTCTTTTGCTGTCTCTTCCACACAGTTTTGCCACTCAAAGCGACCATCACTCCTTCACGCTTTCCCTTTGCTCGCCTCTTTGCGCATTCCGCAATAGCAGCCAACAGCGTTGCATTAGGCGAGCAGGAGAGCGCCACTCCGCTCGCTCGCTCGCTCACGCGGAGTCGCCACGAGGGAGGCAGGGAGGGGGGATCGACGCGCGCTTCCCCACCGTCAACATGCCGCGCAGTCTCCCGCTTGAGCACGCCGCCGGAGAGGCGTCCGCCACGTCCATGATCGCCGCGACGGGTGCGTGGAGGCCGCACCCGTCGGCTTCGCGCGCACGGAGACCGACCGCGGCGTCGTTCAGTGCCGGCGACTCCCGCCATCAGCACCAGCACATGATCGCGTTTGAACAGCAGCTGGACGCGCTCGTCGGCACCACGGAAGCGACGGGCCAGCAGCATCGACCCGAACAGTTTTGCAGTATCGAGATGGAGCAGCTGATCCGAGGTTCGCTTGAGCGCAGTGTGTCGACATCCTCGTTCGCGGGCAGTCAAAGCGGCGCGAGCGAGTCTACCAAGTCCAACTTGCGAGTGAACGTCGGGAAAAAAATCACGGGACGACGACATCGCACCCCACGCCGGTTTGTTGTCACGGACATTCCTGATTTCGAAGAGCTCAACCGCGTGAGCCCCAGGAAGAACGACCACTCGAATGACGAAGGACGACGAAACCTCGCAGCTGCACAGCCGAGGTGAGTTGCATAGAGATCGTCGTGTAGGATGTGATGTTGTAGTGAAAAGGAATCTAATTGTGATGTTAATTTGTGTTGTACAGACAAGGGAAGACTGAAGTGAAAGGCCGATTCACGATCATTGATCTGTCTCCAGAATCTCCTTTGGGTTCTCCGCGAGTACAGCAGTCGGTGGCGACTGAAGGAAGCCCAAGACACAGCGCTCGTCATGGCGCGTCACCTCGACGACGGACGCACAGAAAGGTATTTACTGAAGAGCGATTCGCTTATCCCTGCCGCAGGATTGATCAATCATGTTTTTTAATTAGCTTCATCTGTCCTACAGAATGCTCGTTCGGAGCTTCCGATGCTGCCGTCGAGGTTACCCCAAATACAAGTTATGCATTCCGATCCAGTTGACAGCTCTCCAAGGAAGCATCGCGTGGATCTGAACGTGTTCGATCGGCATCTCGACTATCTCCAGAAAGAAAGCGTGGGCATGAAGTCATTGTTGGAAGGAATGGTTTCGACGAATGCTCGCTGGATCGATGCACTAAGTCAAGCAGGAGTGGTGTTCTTGAATGATCAAGCCAATCATCAAAGCATCCACTCGACTGGAGCAGCGGTTGTATTGCCGGTTAAGCAGCCCGAGCCGTCACCTGTCTTCGAATCTACGACCGAAGAGAAACTCGCTGCGATGAAGTTCGCCTACGTAAGTGTCATCGAACAGCAGTCTCTTTATATGCGCACTTGTACTTATTCTTTCTTTTCGGTTTGGTGATGGTTGTTTCAGATGGAGCTGCAGTTCAAGCACGAGTCGCTTCTTGCGAGAAACAAACAGCTTGAAGAGCAAAACGAGAAGCTTCTATCCCGTTTACAGGAGCAACCGGAAAATACTTCCGACAACCCTCGAGCTCAGCTTCAACTGCCATCCGACTCGAAGCCTTCAGATGGACCTGTGTCAGATCTGACGCCAATGATTGGAGATGCCGACAACCAAGGTGTCAAAGAGTTCAGCACTGGCAAGGACAACCAATTCGATACAGAGAAGTACGGCCACTACTGGCGAAGAAAACAACTTAGCGGGGAAGAAGAGTGCACATCAGACACGATGAGCGACGGATCGGTATCAAAGTCCCCAGCGTTAGCGATTCCGCCTCGGGCAGAGCTCGAGTACCAAAATTTTGTGAAGACCTTAGAGAGTAAATGCTGTTTTTGCTGCGTAATGTAAAGGAATGTACTCGTGCGTTCACGCACCAGCTTTCGATTGTGAAGCTCATTTTTCACGCTTTACATTCGGAGCGTTCGTCCACGTCAGGTGCTGCTCGAACTGGACAGACAGGTTCTAGCATTTCACAACCAGTATTATTCAATACATGTCATTAAACACATATGTACTGTATTTGCTATGTCGTTAGTGAATAAGTCAAATGTATGAGCAAGTCAACTTGCACAATTATTTTTTCGTGGATGATCAACATGGGGCTGTCAAAGGCGCAGCTCGTCACGATCGGCGCGTGTGCCACAGCGGCCGCTGCGCTCGCGTACGCGTTCACCACAAGGCAGCACGCCGCGTATGGCGCCGGTCGCAAGATGCTGCGCGATTTCCGCGTGGCGCGTGTGCTCAAGGCGACTGACACGGAGATCGCGGTGCTCGGCCATTTCTACTCTGACCCGAAGAAGCGCGCGGCTGTGCTCATTCTGCAGAAGCCGCCGCTCGACCCGAGCGAGCTCAACGACGTCTTCCGCTCGCTGTCGCTGCACCAGATCCTGCACAACGACATCTACAGCACGTACCTGGGCGACATCTCGCGCGACGTCAAGCCGTTCAAGGTAACAAGCGTTGATGTGCCAGCTGGGTACATTTTGAGCCAAGGCTTGCTTGATTGCATATGACTGGATGGATACTAATGGTGTAAGCGCATGCTTTGTGATACGATCAGATCAACTTGATTTACCCTGCGACCGAGACGCACGTGCGCAAGCACACGGACCAGAACTTCCACATGGTCGTGGAGACGCAGGAAGTGTACGAGCAGATCACGCGGCCATACATCGAGAGTCTGCCATTGGAGAAGATCGAGTGGGTCTACAACATCCTCGAGCAGTACGCCCTTGCCACCGCTATATCACCAGATTGTCTGTATGGGGTTTTGTGTGTATGAACTCAAGTTTACTTGGTTGTATATATATATATATATATATATATATATATATATATATATATTTGCATAATCAGCAAAACGGAGTCGGAGCGGATCATCTTTGAAGACCCAGACCCAGCGACGGGCTTCATCTTGCTGCCTGACTTCAAGTGGTCCGATACGTCCAACGTAAGAGCACCATGTCTATTGTGCTTTCCGTACCAGTATGAGACTCCAGTGTTTGCTTCGAGCTCATTGAGGAATTTGATTGTTATTGTTGATACGAAACAGATCGAGTCGGTGTACACGCTCGCGATCGTGAATGACAGGTCGATCCGCTCGCTGCGCGACCTGAACGGCTCCCACATCCCACTGCTCAAGAACATTCGGTACTTTTGCCATCCTCTTCTCGTATTCTTATTAGTTGTGGTACATGTCTGCTGACATCGATGCATTAAACATAGGGACGCGAGTCTGGCGGCGATGAAGGCGCAGTTCGGCATCCCCAGCAGCTCGCTGCGCATCTACGTGCACTACCAGCCGACCTACTATCACTTCCACGTCCACTTTTCGCACGTCAAGATGAACCTTGGTACGTATTGTCTCTCTTGCTACAACCGTGTGAATTCGAGATATAAATGGTTCTACTCTGACGCACTCTCTTTCATTGTTTTTGTGTTTTGCAAAGGCACGTACACGGGCAAGGCTGTGCTGCTGGAAGACATCATCAGCAACCTGACGCTCAACGGTGGCCACTACACGCGCGCGACGCTGTCGTTCGTCGTGGGTGAGATGCAACACAAGCCGCTCTACGAGCTCTTCCTGCAGCAGCGCGTGCTGGGAAACTAGCGGCTAACGGCACTGTCACGGAGCTTGTCTTCTCTGCTATGATAGGCGCGAGTACATTGTAGCTGCTGATGGCGTCATGGTTAGGGCTGTTGCGGAGCTCATGGCTTTTGCCTTTGTCGTGTGTGTTGTTCGACCAGCTTGTGCTTGTTTGACAGTTTTTCAAGCTCGGGAATGCCTTTTTTATACATTCCGACGATGCAAAAAGTGCACTGTCCGCCTCTCCAAAATGTAAATGTACTGAGCTGATTTCAGTTCTCAGATCTTCTCAAATCCATATCAAACGTCGGGAAAGGAACCAAATGTACTGCTTTAGCAGAATGATGGTTTGAGTGAGAGGCTGGAGCTTTGAGCTGACACAAATTGCCTCAATAGCGCATTCGCGCTTTTCCGGTCCAAAGTCCAGACCAAGACGACGATGGTGACGAAGGCGATCGACTTGGAACAGACGACCGCGCCGCTGCCGCCGCAGGGCCCCGTGCGCCTACTCTACGTAGGCTTCGCCATCCTGCAGTGCTTCCTGGGCGCCGGCATCATCTTTGGCTGGTGCGTGCGTGTGGTGTGCTCACATGTGATGTGCTTGTTGAATCGCTTCGATGTTTTTTGAGAGAGAGAGGAAAAAATCAAGAGCTCACCATTCATGGTGTTGTTGTTTGTCTTTGTGCTGCTGGTTATGCGTTGTGTGCATCAGGACGTCGATCATCCCGGTCCTGGAGAAAGAGCGGATCTACAATGAGCTCTGCGAGCCCGGCGAGAGCGGTGCGTGGGAGCTCTTTGTTCTGTGACGGTCAGGAGCTGGAAGCGCATGCGCTGTGTGATGGACTGACTGACTGATGTGCTTTGTTACAGTCTGCGAGGCGCAGAGCGAGAAGCTGCATTTCGCGTTCACGATCGCTGGTTCCGCCAGCATGTGCTCGAACCTCGTGCTCGGCTTGTTCTTCGACCGGTACGCGCCTGTTGAGCGGTTGCTCGATGTGTTGCATTCATTGTGCGGCGACCTTATCCGTATGTCTCCGTTGACAGGTTTGGACCACGCTACACGAAAGTGCTCTCGCTGGCGCTCATCGTCATCGGCGCCGTATTCATGGGCAAGGCGCATTACCGTCACGACGCTTCCTCGCAGACCGACTACCTGCTGCCTGGGATGGCGTTCATAGGGTTCTCTGGTCCGGGCGTGCAGCTCTCGGGTATTCACCTGTCGAACCTGTTTCCCGAAGCGAAAGCGCTCGTGACGTGCTTCATCGTCGGCGCACTGCAGTTGAGCTTCTTCATCTTCACGCTCTTCGACTTGCTCTACGAGCACGCTGGTGTGTCGAAAGCAACGATCTTCAACAGCTACGCGTTCGTGGTGCTGCTCACGCTGCTCGGTAGCTGGGTGCTGGATCCAGACACACCCTACGAGCTGCAGGAGCGTGCACGCGCGCGCACGGAACACGAACTGCTCTCGCCCATGCGCCTGCCAACTGTGTTCGACGACGAAGACACGTCATTGCTGCTCTCCTCGACACCCGAGCTCGCCAAGTACCGGCGACAGCGCTCGCGTTCGCGCTCCAAGTTCCAGCGCTACGACAGCGACGACAGCGATAATACTGACAACGAGCGTGAGGTAGCGCACAGTGAGTTGCCGTACCGGTCGTTCCGCACGCAGGTGCGCTCGACGCCGTTCGTGCTCATGTGCTTCTTCTTCGCGATCGAGGCGCTCTGGTGCAACTTCTTTATTGGCAGCGTGACCGACCAGCTCCGCTGGAAAGCGCTCCCCGTATCCGATGTGAACGCTCTTTTATCCGATTTGGCGATGCTGCTCCCAGGAAGTGTCGTATTCATCCCGCTGGTCGGGTACCTGCTGGAGACGTGCGGCTACACGCACGTGACGTTCCTGTGCGCCATGTCGGCGCTGGCGTTCACGGCGCTCTCGTGGAGCAACGTGCGCGCCGTGCTGGTCGCGTCGTTCGCGCTCTATGCACTCTTCCGCACGATCCTCTTCTCCGTGCTCTTCGCGTACATTGGACAAACCTTTGGCTTCCGGCACTTTGGCGCGCTCACGGGCATCGCGTTCTGCATTGGTGCGGTGGTCGGGCTGCTGCAGACGCCGATTGCTGCGATAGGCGACTATCAGATAATCGGGTACATCCAGGTACGGCGATGTGTTGTGCTGTATGTACTTACTTGCAGCAGCAGCTGCGAAAGTTGTTCGCTCGTTTGTTGGTTGTATGCTGTATGCGCGACCTGTTTGTTTCGAGTTGTGCGCACATCTTGTTTGTTTGCTTGCTCGTGCGCAAGTATTATGCTTGCTGTGTTTGAGAGGTTGGACGCTCACCTTTGTGTCTGTTGTTGTTGATGCAGTTCGGATCGCTGCTGACCACGCTGGTGCTGCCACTGTACGAGCTCCGGCGCAGCAAGCGCAGCAGAAAATGAAGATCCTCATAGATCCCACGAGCTTCAGTACATTTTCCACTTGCAAGAAGACTCGAACGCATACTTCCCATTCCTACAGAATAGACGCCAATGCCTGCTGTTTTTGTTCAAAGATATGGGCGATATCCTACTGCGAGTGTCCAAGTGCCATTGGGAAGGTCTGTCTAAGAGATATTGGCGTGCTCATAAGTAGCTCGTTCTCACTTTGGTGACGTCAACGTGGCGGGCAACGGCACCTGCTTTTTCATCATTTCGTGGGTCTTTCGAACGGGATCCGCAGCACCAAACCTATGATTGGAGATGCTGTAGCAACCTCTTGGTGATCCGAATGCACGAGCGAAGCGAAGGTCTCAACGCGTGACCTTGTCTGCTGAGTTTGCTGTGCGTGCCGAACTTGTTCTCTCGTCGTTGCGTTGCGCGGATCTTTCTTGTTTGCCTGTCGCAACAAACCAGATTGCTTGAGCGAGCTTCGGCCCGCAAGAAATATTGTTGAGGCTTTGTGTGTGTGCTCATTTTGCTTTGCTTGTTGGATTCAGTTCGGATGGCCACTTTGTATGCAGCAAACACAACACAACAAAGCTGAAGAGCCATGGTGACGCATGTACTTGCATACTGAGCTCCCATTCCGCAAAATAGAACATGTTTTACAAGGATATGCACGACTTCCATGGTCCAGTCCCTCTCGACTTTCGCCAGCAACTGTAGATCGCTGGTCCTGCATTTCAACGCGCTGTCCATGACCCCAGGAACGGCGCTTTGAAGGCGTGAAAGACACTGCTAGTTTTGCGCAGGGCTCATTTGCATTATAAATGAAGCTATTTATAGATGCGCATGCTAAAATGCATACATGTACGCGCTATGCTCTGATTAACTCCGCAGCTCAGATTAACTACACAGCGCCGCGATGAAGCCACAACTCGGTATTAGCCGAATCGTTGCTGTAGAGTCCTGATTTTCGCAGCAAAAAAGAAGATGCTCAGAAACCCTGTCCTTGTTCTCTTCTTCTTCCCCTCCCACCCTTTCTGCCACAGAGGCATACTTTATCCAAGTCAAATGGGGAACAGTGGAGGACGACCACGGGGGGAGGGGCGAGAATGAAATGTAACCCATTTGAGTTGGTAAACTACGGACTCAGACCGCAAAGTAAAAACTCGCGCACAAAATTGATTGCATTTGATTCGCGCAAACTCAGTCATTTCTCCTTCTCATGCGCTCCATTGGCAGAAACAGCTGCGGAAGCAAGTGCGTGGTCCCTTGCGCAAGTAATTTACGCAAGGCCCACTGTACCATACAAACCCCAAGTCACTCCGACGAGTTCACTTGGCTGCCTTTGCTTTGCCTTTGTCACTCGCACACGCTTTTTGCGCCAGCATCTGGTCAACCAAACTCAGTCAGCCCAACAAGCGAGAACAACAAGCAAAGAAGCAAGCAAGCGAGCGAGAGAGTGAGCGGCGCAAAAAAGACCCCCGCAACTTGCAGCAAGCAAGCAACAAGCAACAACCAAGCAAGCTTGCCCCTTATAAATAGTCACCACACAGCAACCGCACCATGTCGCGCTTCTCGATCGTGAACGTGATGGGGCGGCGCAGCACCGTGTCGTCGGACGGTAGCGAGCGCCCGTCGATCATCAGCACGCTCGACCTCAACCGCCAGCTCAACGAGGAGGCCAAGCGCGTGGACCAACACCTCTTCTTCGGCCCACAGCAAGCGGTCTTCGAAGGCGGCGACCGCACGCGCGTCATCCACGGCGAGCGTAAGATCCAGAAGAACTCCAAGCGCTTCTGGTGCGTCTTTCTTTGGCTTTGCTTGCATCCGTGTGAGGGAGGAGTGAGGGAATAATGGCGTGTTGACTGTGTGCATGTGTTATTGCTGCTGCTGTGTAGGCTCGTGTCTGAGCCGCTGTCGATGGACCGCGACAGTACCACGTCGCTCATCGGCTTCCCGACCGAGCCGCCACCGAAGAAGGGGCTCGAGAGCGTCACGAGCTCCATCTCGGCTGCGGGCCGCTACATTGGCCAAAAGGTAAGGAATAGGGTGTCCTATCATAACGCCACATGCGCGTGACGACGTATTCCTATTACTACGTGTCTTATCTGCTAAACGACATCTGACTCACACGCACATACTTCCGCTTGGTTGCTTTATCCTGAAAATGTGATGATTATGTCCTAAATTAGGTCGCGCAGATGAAGTTCCCGCCCTCGCACGTGAACGAGGACTCGTTCTGCGACGGCTGCGGTATGGACCCGATCGTAGGCAACATGTACTCGTGCTCCAAGTGCGACAACTACAGCCTGTGCGAGAGCTGCTACCAGTCGGGCATCCACGGCTTCGAGGACAGCGAGCTGCTCAAGGACGTGCGCGAGGACTACGCGCTGCGCAACGTCATGGAGACGTGTCGCCACAAGGTGCCCGAGAAAGTCTTCCATCTGCTGCTCAAGACGGTGTGTCGCGGCCAGGTGGACAAGTTTAACTTTTTGGCGACCTGGATCTGCTCGGTCGTGCTCGCGCACCCGATCCACGAGCTCTCGGTGCGCGGCATCGAGATCCCACATCTGGATCAGGAGACCCGCGCGACGCTCGTGACGCTACTCACCCCCGTGCTCGCGGAGCGCAACGACCTGGAGGTGTGCATGGAGTGGTTCTGTCCGCAGGCCGACAACGAGAACGTGCCGAACTCGAAGCGCCGCGAGGAGACGTTGCGCATCTGGGTCGCGACCGACAAGGACTCCAAATCTCCGTTCGCAGTCGCCAAGGACCCGGCGCGAGACGCGGACACGGAGTCGGACCTGTCGCCGACAAGCGGGAGCAACGGACCGGCGAGTCCGAGCATGAGCGCCGGTGGCGAGCCAGAGTCCCCAGAAGGCACACCGCCGAGCTCGCCCATGCATTACAGTGCTGGTAATGGCGAAGCGTCTTTTGCGTCATCGCCACCGGCGTCTCCGACGCAGCATGCGCAGCTCATGGTGAACGCGCTATCCTTAGCGAACGACGAGAGCAACTTGGCGGCGGGCGACGCCAGCGACGACGGTGAGTCGGACTCGGTCAAGAGCGACATTGCGCCTAGAAAAGTAGACGGCGTGTCCAAGTCGGGGCAGCCTTCCGAGGGAATCGAAATGTAAACAGAAGCCAACACACAATCAACAAAACTCCACAGCGAATCACACTTCTGGGGGCGTTTTGGGGTGACGTGCGGTCGCAAGAGCGAGGTCGCAGATATGGGGAAAATGGATGGCTGAGCGTGTAGCTTTCCCTCTCTCTCTCTGTTGCTGGTTCTCTCTTCTCATCTTTCCTAACCGATTGAAGCTGCCGATGAAGAGTCTACTTGCTAGTCTTCCAGTCTTCGTCCATTTGCTGCTAAGCGTATCGAAGACCTCTGCGAGCTCTCGATATCACCAGCCAAAGCGTCTTTCGCGCGTGTGGTTTGCTTTTGAGAGCAAAAAATCTCCCTCCAGTAATTCATTTTGTAGCATTTTGTCATCCCCCTCACCCCCTTTTTTTAAAGCAAAACAAATTCAGATTACGAGTTTGTCAGCCGATTCGAGATTGGTTGGTTGCCTGTTGATTCATCGATTTACTATCTGCCCTGGACCAAGGAAACTACCGCTGTCGCCTTAGAGCATTGTGCTACTGCTTGAACGTGGATATCGTTGTGCTTGTTCCAAACTGTGATCGCAGTGTTGGTTGTGTGGAGTTACCATGAGCCGGCAACGCGCAACAGAACTTACTCTTTCTCGCTGGCTTTCCGAGATTCATGCAGACACCGACTGTTCTGTTCTCCTGAACTGCGAAGCGAAGCGCTACGAGCCAAAGCTGAGCACACAACACGGGGACATCAGATAACACGACTGTATCAGGCTATCACTTCCTTGTTTTTATAAAATGAGTTAGAGACACTCGAGGCTCTTATGAATACTTTTGCTTCACTTTGCTCCTGCGCTGGTAATAAATCTGCTTGATCGTTCTCTGTTTTCTCTCCTTCCCCTGGCTCACGTGCTTGTACTCGGACACACGCGCGCATCAGTGCACCATTTCTGCAGTTGCACGCATTGGCAGCCCTCACATCACACACTCTCTTCTCTCTGCCAACAACTCGATGCAGTTGAAGCAGCACGTCGCATCATATTCGTCCGCCAGAGGCCAATTTAGTTCTTCGCGCGGTAGAACGCGAGGTACGCCATGTGCCAGTCGCCCCCGCCCTTGAGCTTGTTGATGTCTTCGGTCTTGCACGGCGACACATCGTCATCATCGTAGCAGAACCAGTCGTCTGAAGCACACAAATCCAATCCACATAGAATCACATTAGTGCCGAGAACAAAACACAACGACCAACACAGCACATCCATCATTACCTCCTTCGTGGCGAACCCACGCCATGTAGTGACCAGAGTCCGCCGAGCGACCCTTGTGCGTCAGGATTGCATACAGCTCGTAGTTGCCCTGAAAGTCCACGGGAAGTCCGAGACCTGGCGACTGCGCACCCATGGACATCGACTTCGCGGCCTCAAGCGCAGCCGCGTCCTCTTCCGAAAGTAGCTCCACGTCCTCGCTTTCCTTCTTTTCTTCCGCCTCGCCTTCTTTCTTCTGCAGATACAGAGAGTTCAATTAATACAACACGTCAGAACACGAGACTCGTATTTTGTGAATCCTCCCACACTCCCGGCAATTGAACAGCACATAATACACATACCGAGTCCTTGAATTCGTTCAAAATCTTTTCAGCATTCCTATGGCAAAAGGTACCAAATTGCAAACATACAGCCGCGCACAGAAAGAAAAAAATCGTCAGTACACTTTTCCACGGAAACCGAATATGCAACAAAGCAACAACATACTTGTCGCGCGCAATCTTCAT
This sequence comes from Globisporangium cylindrosporum, assembly GCA_038050675.1. Taxonomy (NCBI): domain Eukaryota; phylum Oomycota; class Peronosporomycetes; order Pythiales; family Pythiaceae; genus Globisporangium; species Globisporangium cylindrosporum. The sequence goes on along the minus strand of JALBZD010000218.1, from coordinate 20,354 downwards.
CGACGCCTTGAGCTCATCCGAGCAAAACTCAAACACGTCAAGCACTTGCGGGAAGCCAATTGGCTGTTAGCACATACAGGTCGAGCACAAAAAATGCAATATGAGTCTTCCAAACTACACCGAACTAAATTCATCAAGTAAGCACTGCAACTTACACGCAGCATTTTGCACTTGACGCCAGTGTGGTCGCGGCTCTCTGGAGTGAGCTTCCAGTAGAATCGCATGAACTGCACACAGAGGTACTTCGGCAAGCGGTTTATCCGCAGCGTCTTCTTCCATTGCGCGTTGCGACCTAGCACTTCCGAGTTCTTCTCAATCACGCCCTCCAGACCGATTTTGATGCCCTCCGAGAGATGGTTCGTCTCGATCGTGATGTTGCACACGAGCTTCAACGCCTTCTCCTTCTTCACGATCGGGAGCTCCATGTCCGACTCGGCGCACTCCAGCCTGTGTTCATTTCAAACGTCACAATTCGTCAGTATCGTAAATACCCAAACAAAACTATTCGTGCAAACATCATACAAAGACACGTTCACTTACGTTTCGTTCATCTCGAGTCCGAAGAGCGCGTCGATCATGTTGGACGTTACGCCAAGGTTTGACAGACCCACAGGGTTTGTCAGCGATCGCTGGAGCGTCGAGAACAGCGTCGAGAGGAACTCCTCACTGTCCTGCTGCATGAAGCCGCCGCCACGAGGTGACTGCTGCGCGAACTGAGGGTACGATCGGCGCAAGACCGCCACAAAGAGCGCCGGCGTAATGCTGTCGATGCTCGTGTCCAGCTGTCCGTACATGTCCCGCAGCGCGGTGGTAAAGTTGTTTGAGAGGTCCGCAGACACACCACCGGCGTGCTGCTTGAGCGCATCGCGGAACTCTTTCACGGGACGCAGACACTGCAGCGTCGCGTTCATGTAGCACGTGTTGCCCAGGTTGGCGAGCCCCGCTGGGTACACGACGCCGGCGGTGGCGACGTCTCTCGAGGTCATGTCTTCAATGAACATAACCTGCTCCTTCGGCTTCTCGACAACCTCCGCCGAGCCCATGAGCACGATGCTCGTGCCGGCGGGGAACTTGAGCTGACTCAAGTCCACGTCGTCCTTGAGCATGCCCTTCCAGGCCTTCGACATGAGCTTCTGGCGCTCCACGGGCACGAAGGTCAGCGTGTAGAGCTGCGCCTTGAGCGTAGCCACGGACGCGCTCGTGTCCACCGCCACGTCACTGAAGACCTGCTTGCCCCACTTGACGCTTACGTTCACGGTCGCCATGCTTTCGATTCTTCACTTGCTTCTCTCTCTCTTGCCTTCGCTCCAAGCCTTGGTCAGTCGAAGGATCTTCTGGCAAATGGGGATTTCAACGGCGACTTCAATCCGCGATCCCCCCTTTCCGCTGTGCAGTGCGACACAATAGATCCATTCGAGAACATGCAGGCAATCGAAGATGACGGGGATATTATTTTATAAAGGTATTTTACAGCAACTCAATGGTTTCTAGATACTATATTTGACAGGGTATGATAAGATGAAGGGATTACGTGAGTTTGCAGGGTTGCTAAGAAGATCCTGTATTGAACATGCGTACTGTACTGTAATCACTCCATCGATGGCTTTATATTTACCGCGTATGCAATATCATGAAGAGTCATCGGTTATTCGTCCAGTGTGGGCGGACAGACGAGCGATCTGTCCACAGGAACAATAGGGCATAGGTTCAGTCGACCAGCGCAAGTAAGCCAGATGGCCATGCCAGACGACACCCTGCGGACGCCGCTGCGCTTCAACGCCATGCGCGTCGCTCGCTCTCTGCTGTGGCTACACCGTATGCTTCGCTGTTCAGCTTCTACCAGCCAAACCAGCAGCTACAGCACCGCCGCCAGTACCACCCATGTAACTAGTACAGTTCTATTCTGTCAGTACAATGGAAAGAACGCGAAACGAGTGCACGAACAGCCGTAATTACTCTCCAACCTGCTAACTAACCTACTCCTGCTGCTTCAAGAGGGAGCTCCTATGGCAACTGGTTGTACGCTCACGAGCGACTGTTGTGGCGTTGAGTGAGAAAAGATGTCTGTTATTCTCTTGATTCCGCTCTCCACTTTGCACGCTCATTCTGCGATCGACCTCCTTGTAAGCACAGCCCGCCCGACTCACTCACTCACTCGCACGTCTTCCATCCATCCATCGCTCGCTCGTTCACTGATGAAGACCCTCTTTGCTGCGCTCTGTCTGGCAGCGGCAGCCGCGATTGCACCCGCTGCGGCCGCGACGCGCAACCTCACTGCGGTCGTCGATGTGATCGCGTTCAATGACGTCTACGAGATGCTGCAGGATGAAGTGAACGGCCTCAATCTCGGCGGTCCGTCGCGCGTCGTGAAGATCGCCAAGGACATGCGCTGCAAGAACCCAAACTCGCTCGTGCTCTTTGCTGGCGACACGATGTCACCCTCGCTCTGGTCTGCGCAGTTCCACGGGATGCAGATGGTGGACGCGCACAACGCGATTGGCGTGGACTTTGCGAGTCTCGGCAACCACGAGTTCGACTACGGCATTGAAGGCTTTCTCAACGTGTCCCAGGTGTCCAAGTTCCTGTGGCTGAACGCCAACTGCTTTGAGATCAGTTCGGGGCGGTTGCTGCGCGGCACGGCGCCAAACGCGATTAAGTCGTTCAACGACCGCAAGTTTGGTAAGATCACGATTGGCTTCTTCGGCGTCATGTACGACATGAAGGACACCAGCAAGGGGCTTTACTGGAGCGACCCCGTTGAAGCCGCGAAGGAGCAGGTGAAGCTCTTGAAGGCGCAAAAAGCGGACTTTATCATCGCGCTCACGCACCAGAACCTTGCAGACGACAACCGCTTCTCAAAGGAAGTGACGGGTGTGGACCTTATCTACGGAGGTCACGACCACACGTCCCAGCTGCAGACGAACTTTGGCACGCCGTATCTGAAGGCAGATTTTGACTTCCGCTCGATCTGGGTCTCACACTTGGAGTACTTTGCAGCCTCGGGTAGTCTCGCGGCGTACACGCGCATGACCCACCACTCGGTTCCGATCATCGAGGAGATGCCGTCGAACCCGGCGCTGGACAAGATCATTGCGAACTACGCGACCAAGATCAGCGAGCTGCACAAGCGCGTAATTGGCAGTCTCTGTGAGCCACTGGACCTGACCAACAAGGTCGTGCGCGCCAGCGATGCCCCCGTCGGCGCGATCTTCTCGGACGCGTGTCTGAACTTCTACGGTCCAGGAAGCGCCGACGTGTCGGTGACCAACGGCGGCTCGATCCGCACAGACAAGATCTACCCAGCTGGACCGCTGAAGATTGGGGATGTGATCTCCTGGTCACCGTTCGGGAACACGCTCATGGTGATCGAGACCGACGGCGCGTCGCTCAGGAAGTACATCATGAAGGAGATGCTCGCGAGCTGCGGCGACAACCTCGTGATCCTGAATGGCTACTACGTGCAGACTAGTGGCGTCAAGTACTCGTTCCTGTGCAAGTCCAGGGGTGTGGGCGAGCTCACGAGCGTCGAGTGGTTCAAGCATCCGACGCGCACCGGAGCTGTGCTCGACACGGACATGTTCAAGCTCGCGCTGAGCAACTTTCTGTACAACACGGAGTTCCTGGTGCTCCCGGGTGCGGTCATCAAGCGCGTGGTTGTGAGCGAAGCCGAGGCCGGACGCATCGACACGGCACTCGAGCAGTACGTCAAGTCGTTTCCGAGCGCGAGCGTGTGCGTCAAGGCGGAAGGTCGTTCGCAGGTGCTGGTAGCAAACAGTAACAGCTCTGGGTAAGAAAACGAACGGTGAGGCACTCGGAACATTTGAAGATCCCCCACTAGATAGTACATAAGTGTGCTCTAATCCCCCTCCTTTTATAAAGCGCTTTGATTCCCATGGTAGTTCATCTGCTCCGAGTATTCTTTCTTGAACCGAGTTGTGACAGTCGTTTCGTTTCCCCGTGCAATTGTCGAGTTCCACCATGGGGAGCGTGGTGAAAATACATCCACTCCAATCCACTCGTTCGTTTCAATATTCGCTGACAAAATTCCACAAAAACGTGCGTCACGCGCCTCGTGTATCCATTTTCGACCCAACGGGTGGTGGGGTTCATTGGGAGATCCTATGGTTGGTTCATCGCGCCACCACCAATCCTCGTTTCCGAATAAGAAGACCTCGCTCACACGTTTCATCAACCAAGCAAAAGGACTCCACTGAGCGACTTTCTCATCGTTTCTCTTCACCAAGCAACAAAAATCGCCACCATGCGCTGCAAGAACCCAAACTCGCTCGTGCTCTTTGCTGGCGACACGATGTCACCCTCGCTCTGGTCTGCGCAGTTCCACGGGATGCAGATGGTGGACGCGCACAACGCGATTGGCGTGGACTTTGCGAGTCTCGGCAACCACGAGTTCGACTACGGCATTGAAGGCTTTCTCAACGTGTCCCAGGTGTCCAAGTTCCTGTGGCTGAACGCCAACTGCTTTGAGATCAGTTCGGGGCGGTTGCTGCGCGGCACGGCGCCAAACGCGATTAAGTCGTTCAACGACCGCAAGTTTGGTAAGATCACGATTGGCTTCTTCGGCGTCATGTACGACATGAAGGACACCAGCAAGGGGCTTTACTGGAGCGACCCCGTTGAAGCCGCGAAGGAGCAGGTGAAGCTCTTGAAGGCGCAAAAAGCGGACTTTATCATCGCGCTCACGCACCAGAACCTTGCAGACGACAACCGCTTCTCAAAGGAAGTGACGGGTGTGGACCTTATCTACGGAGGTCACGACCACACGTCCCAGCTGCAGACGAACTTTGGCACGCCGTATCTGAAGGCAGATTTTGACTTCCAGTCAATCTGGATGTCGCGCTTGGAGTTCTACACAGCAGCGAATGGTCTTACAGCGTCAACACTCATGACGCATCGCGCAATTCCGATCCGCAAAGCATTGCCCATGGACCCGGGATTAGAGAAGGTGATCGCAACGTACGCGCTCGAAGTCAGCACATTGATCTCTCGAGTGATCGGAGCTCTCTCTATGCGCCGTCGGATCTAACGAAGAGCGTCGTTCGAGGCAAAGATGTTGCGATTGGCGCTATTTTCTCTGACTCATGCCTGTCGTCCTACGGAGACGGTAGCGCGGATATCGCGGTCACGAACGGTGGAGGCATCCGCACTGACACGATTTACCCTGCTGAATCCATCACAATGGGGCAAGTGATCGTGAGGCCACCTTTCGAGAACATGCCCATTGTCATTGAGACTGATGGCGCGTTGCTCAAGAAGTATGTGGCGAGAGATGCTCGCGAGCACCGGAGACAAATCGACGCTCTCAAATGGACTCTACGCGCACCCAGCAGGCTTCAAGCGCACGTTCGAGTGCACTGGGGAAGACTTTGGCGAGATCACTGAGATGGAGTGGTTCAAATACCTGACACGGTACGGCCCTCTGCTCGACACCGACGTGTTCAAACTCGCGCTGAGCAACTTTCTGTACACGTCCGAGTTCCTGGTCACATCGGAAGCTGTTGTCAACAAGGTTGTTGTGAGCGAAGCCGAGGCGTCACGTATTGATTCGGTGTTGGAGCTCTACGCCAAGTCTTTCCCAGACTCGAACGTGTGCGTCGTAGCAGAGGGGCGTTCCTAGGTCTTGGCTACGTACCTGCCATCATCGTAGAGAAGACTAGATCATCTGAAACGAGAAGGAGCTGAGTTAAAAAAGCAAAACCACGAGAACTCACATAAGACAAAGCCAACATTGCTCATTTTGCCGGATTCAAACCTACGCACTTTAGATGTGTCCTTGGCTCACACGAAATTGTGTGGTCGAAAACCACGCAGTGTCGTGCAATAGCGCGTCGCCTTCTTCCTGGTCCTCGTACCATTCAATCTTTGCATGGGTCTCGTTGAAAATTTTGAATAGCCCAAACCCGTAATTGGCTTGACGGAACGCCGACCATGAAGGCTGGGGATCGATGTACGTAGGCGCCAGTCCTTCCCGATTCCCACCATCACCGACAACCCAGTACACGATTCCATCCGTCACGATCTTCTCTTTGTACACTGGAAAGCTTCGCTCGTACGCGTGCACGTGACCTAGACCCACAAGGAAGCATCAGACCTCTGATAAATTCGTTTTCATCACAGTGATGCACTACGTACCTGAGATGACGAGATCCACTTTGTGCTGGTACAAAAGATCTTCCATGTTGTGTTTCATCGGCATGTGGGGCTCCTTGCCTTGGTGCGCAGTGTTGCTGTTGTACCAGGGTCCGTGCATAATCACACATACCCATGGCGTGGCTTTGCGATCCACGTGATGCAGCAATTCTTCTTCCAGCCACTTGAACTGCAGTGATGTCTTGCCATTTGCAACGTATGGCGTAAGAGCAATCACATGCAGCATCCCGACGCGGAAACTATAATACAGATTGCGACGCTGGACAGCACTGTGGCGCTCGAACGGCATGCGGAAGCGCACTTGATACGCGACGAACGGGTCCACGTTAGCTTGGCACGGTCGCTCCACTTCGTGATTCCCAGCAGCAACCATCCTGGTGAAGGTATAGGTAGCATAGATTAAGAATATAGAAGAACCAACTTACTGAGTATTGTGAAGTTGCTGATGTTCGGTCGCTTACCATGGCATCCGTGTTGCGAGTGGCTGGATCAGACGTCCCCAGCGATCCCAGCGGGGCTGTTCACTGTCCGCATACGAAAGATCACCTGCAACGAGTAAGAGAAGTTTAGAGAAATTGCCCTAAATCCTTGTGAAAATAGACAAGCCGAGTGAGCGAAAGTTAGTGGGACGTACCTGCGTGAAGAATCGCAGTGAGTCTAGGCTCGCTGGACAAATGGCGCAGCGTTTGCTCCGAGTATTTTGTTTGCCTGAATAGAACACGATGAGTGAGCACACCAATCTCTGCAAAGAGATAACAAACATGACTTCACACACGCACCCAAGATCTCCAATGACTCCGAACGTGATCGGCGCCTGACTCCCAATTGACAGCGCAGTCGTGAACGACAGCACATCGCTCCATCCAGCCTCCTCGTCACCACATTGATCTAATACAACAACATTGTCAGTTTAAGAGTACGCATTCTTCCACATCACACGACGCATCAGAAAAGCGGATTTACAATAGTACGTGGTGCCGGAGAGCAACTTGTCGCCATCGATGACCACGTGGTGGAACCAGGGCGACGTGTACGTGCAAAAGTCGTACTGCTCGCAAGGCGCGTCCGCGTGCGCTTCCATCGAGAGGTTCGCCGCATTCTGCGCGAATCGCACAGTCGAGGTCTTGGTGCGCACTACAGTCGCCCAGGAGATCGTCATGCCGACGCGCTGCACCTCGTTGCCTTCTTGGAACGCAGCTGTACCGTGTGTCTTTACAGGACGGTCAGCGAGCGCGATGTGGATCTGCGTGGGTGGCGCGTGCGCGGCAAAGAAGTCGTGCTCATACACGGATGCTCTCCCGCCATCCGCAGACACGGTCGTCATAGCCGCTACTACACACTGCAGCAGCAGCAACAGCATTGCTATCGTCGGTGGCATGGCTGGCGCTTCTCTCTTGCGTCTTGCTCTGCTCGCTTCTCTCGTCGGTTGTTAATTGCGGAATGGCCCACTTCAACCACCAGAGAAGGAAAATTGTCCCCGATCTGGTGTCCCACAATGAATTGTGGAGTGCCATATGAAGCGACCCAGATCTCAGATCCCCTTTCGCAAATGTGCTCAACAACAAGCTCACCAAGCCAAGCTGCGAAACAAGTGACAGCGTGCGGCATGGAAGGTGCGTGTGATTTTATGGCTTCTGTGCAGGCGTGTGCATGCCGTATGTATGTATGTGTATGTATGTATGTATGTGTATGTGTGTATGAGGATGCATCTGTAGACAGAGAATCGAAGACGATAAGAGATGCAGTTGAAGCTCACACCTCCGTGCTGTCTGAGCGAGGAGCGCCGTTTCCAGTTCAACACGCATCTGTCGTTCCAAGATGGAAATCGTGTATTGGAGGACCTTTGCCTACCATTGATATCTCTAATTCGCTAGGTTCACGTCGACGATCCCATTCGCAATGCGGTAGCTCGTGGTCGTAACCCACGCGCTGTCCTGCAGACTCGCGTCGCCGACTTCCTGGTTCTCGTACGACTCAATGACGCCGTGTGTGGCGTTCACCGCCTTGAAGAGCCCAAAGCCATAGTGCGCCTGGCGGAACGCAGACCACGCGGGCTTTGGCTCGATGAACTTAGACGCGAGCCCCTCACGGTTGCCGCCGCCGCCGAGCACAACGTAGATGATGCCGTCTTTGCGCACCTCTTCCTTGTAGACGGGGAAGCTGCGCTCGTAGGCGTGAACATGCCCTGCGAGCACGAGGTCTACTTGGTGCTGGAACAGGACGTCCTCCATGGCTTTCTTCATGATCACGTGTTCCTCCATGCCTTGGTGCGCAGTGTTGCTGTTGTACCACGGACCGTGCATCAAGATAGTGACCCAGGGCGTGACGCTGCGGTCCACGCGCTTCGCCAACTCTTGCTTGAGCCATTTGTACTGGTCCGAGGACGCATCGAACGCCACATACGGAGTCAAGACGACCATATGCACCATGCCCAAGCGGAATGCGAAGTAGAGGTTGCCGCGCTGAAGTGGGTCGAGCGGATCGTACGGCATCTTGAAGCGCTCTTGGTATGCCACGAACGGATCTTCTTTGGCCTGACACGGGCGCTCTTTCTCGTGGTTTCCAGCAGACACCATCCTAATCGGATCAAGCACAGCACGAATCCAGAGTAAACGCGAAGATTCGAGGTTATGGGGTAATCAAGTGCTAACATACTCACCAGGGCATCGTTGACGCGACGGGCTGAACGAGGTTCCCCCAGCTGTCCCAGCGCTCCTGGTTGTTGTCGGCGTATGAGAGGTCACCTGTTGCAGTCGTGGAATGCCATCAATAGACTAAGAATATCTGAAACACAACAAAAACTGAGACGTACCGGCGTGGACAATGGCACTCATGTCAATGCGACTTGCGAGGTGGCGGAGAGTTTGGTTCGAGTACATCGTTTGCCTATTCGAAATCATGGGACAGCCGAAATGAGAGTTAGATATGAGTTTGCGTGGAGATCAGCGCTTAGATCTGCGTACCCGAGGTCGCCAATCACGCCGATGGTGACCGGAATCTGGCTTCCGACCGCGACTGGAGTTCGGAACGAAGCCACCTTGCTCCATCCGCTTTCCTCGTCTCCGCATTGGTCTACGCACAAGTGAAAGGAATAATGCATCAATGGTCGATATTCTGCTGTGTGCCATTACTCGCAAATATCGTACAATGCAACGCACAATAGTAGGTTGTGGACGGCTTCAGCTGGCTCGATGGGATGACGACGTGGTGGAACCACGGCGACGTGTACTTGCAGAACACGTACTGCTCGCTCAGCGATTCTCCGTGCACGACGCTCGAGAGTTCCGAAGCGCTCAGCCCGAACTTGACAGTCGAAGCCTGCGTTTGAGTCGCAGTCGCCCAGGAAATGGTGACTCCGAGCTTGGGAACGCCACCTTCAGTTGCAGTTCTCTGCTGTCGCTCCAAGTCAGCGAGCGCGACGTGCACCTGCGTTGGCGGTGATGACGCAGACTGCGAAGCGGAGATCGCGTTGCTGGTGCTGTCGAGGATCAGAGTCGGCGATGAAGCCAAGCTCGTGACTATCCTGGTGGTCGCAATGTACTCGATCCCCAGGATCACGAACAAGCCCGTCATGAGCACAATCGCGAGCATTCGTCGAGTCGACTGGACGCGATAAGCTGGGAGGTCTGGTACAATGTCCCCACCATTCGCTCGCGGTCGCCTCTCTTCTCCATCGAAGGAGCCATATGTCGTCGGCGCTGGCATCGGAGATCGCATCTGAGTGAGAAGATGCGAGAGAGCGGATCGATTGATCGATTGGCTGGCGGAGGGGTTGGATGGCTGGTCAGCGAATTGAGGAATGAGCAACACAGACGCAGAGGTGTTGACAACTGAACCGAGCCAAGCGGCGAGGAGGAGGCCGCCATTCAAATCGTCATCTATCACAAAATAGACCATCGCCTATTTCGCGACCTGTGAACAGTGAACCCATGTTCGAAACGGTCGGCGCCAGACAAATCGAAGGCTCTATCCCCGCTCGAGATTCGCCTTTGAATCTTGCGCGAGCTCTCTCGCTCGTTTTGCCAGGCTATATGGTAGGCAATCACAGACTTTGAAGGCTGTTTGGCAGGTGTGAGAGCAGTCTCACGGAGTGAAGTTGAAGTGCGTGTCGCAAAGTCCCATCGCGAAAGAGAAGGGATCCAACAGCCAAGAGGTCACAATATTGGTGGGATCTAAGCTATTGATCATGATGCAGATCTCCGTCAGGACACCATCGACATCGACATCTCCGCCTCCAGGCACTGGTGGTGTTAGCAGGACGACAAGCTGTGCGACTCCAGGTACGTCTGGGTCTGTGGGCGAGTCCCACATGAACGACGCGAAGTGGCAGGTCAAGTACGGCTTTTGGAACGACCTCGACGTGCTCTACAACGACTTTCCAGCGGCAAAGAAGCCTCGCATTCCATCTCAGCAACTTGATGGAGCGCAGGAATGGTAATAAGCTGATGGATGATGAGCTATTGGGTTCTGGTGCTGGTGCAATGTTGACATTGGGCTGGCTGGTATCTTTTCACTTTCAGGGCGAAGAGGATGGTGCCGACGTCCATCGAGTCGTTTCTCGGAAATCCCACGGCGATTCAATGTCTCCACGGTCTGCAGAGTGGGGACGTGAACCCGCAGACGAATTTCATCATCAGTGTGAGTGGGTGCTGTTAAAGTGACTGGAGTTGTTGCCCTGACGTTCGACTACTCTGTGATAATGCCATTGAAAAGGGAGGCGAGTGTACTGGCAAGCTGTCGTTCATTGGCCTGCTCAAGCGCACGCTGTTGGCGTCCGGCTTTGACCCGCCGTGTATATTTGGATCCGTGAACGCCAAGCACTTTGGGTACGAGTACCTCTTTTTTCCTTTACGGTCGGACCTATTTGGTTGCTGAGTTTGCCGGCATCACCTTGATTTGGATGTGGGTTGTGCAGTGAGAAAGATCTGCTGGTGAAGATCGAGGACTTTGTGCGCCGCGTCGACTCGCACATGGTCAAAGCAGCGTTCCTGGTCGTCGAGCGATTCGAGTTGTACGCTCCAGTGTTTCTATGCATCGTCTCCACTAACTGATTCACAGTTTTCTAACTGCAACCACAAACTGCTGACGTTTGTGTGACTGGGAAAAAAAAATGCAGAGTCACGCCAAGCACACAGCAGCACTTCTTGCTCCCGATTCTCCAAGACGCGAACGTCAAAGGCGTCTCTCTGATCCTCCACGTGCGTCCCGATGCCAACAAGATCGCCGAGCAAATCAAGCAGCGGTCCATGAAAGTGCACCTGCACCAGCTCAAGCCCATGCAAGTGCGCACGAAGCTCCTGCTCGTTTGCAGACAAGAGAAGGTGAGAACTCCATTTTGTGGAACTGGTTGGTTGTGTATGGTCTTGTGAAATTGATGCAACAAAGCTGACTTGCTCCGCCTTTGTGCCACAAACGTAGATCGGATTCACACGAGACGGCCTCGAAGAGCTGCTCAAGCGCTGCGAGTATCAGCTTCTACCCAGTATGGAGAAGCTGCGCCATGTGTTCCTCGCACATTTCTTCATCTCGCTGCCAAACGTCCTGAAGAAAATCAAAGCACAGGAGAACAACAGCAATAACAACAACAACAGTCAGCAGCATCCACTAAAGCCCAAGAGTACGAACAAGAACAACCCCCTCAAGCACAGAAAGCCCGAGGTTCCCCCGTTTCCACTCTCGGTTCTCGAGATGAGCGAGCCGCTGCGGAGGTGCAAAAAGTGCACGTTGCTGCCTCCATGCTCACACACTACACTGGAAATGCTCTTTGACAAGGTCCAGCGCATCCGGAACCTGTACCTGCACCAGGACGACGATGATGATGACTATGCTGAAGATAGCAAGACTATATCCCAACCACCACCGCCTGAAATGTGCTCCTCGTTCCTGAACACGGGCATCTGCAGTAACACCCAGTCGCTCGGCCGCTGTCGCTTCGCGCACCCGCTCACTCTCCACACAATCGACACTTCACAGATCGTCAAGCGCTGCAAAGTGCACACGCTACCTCTTCCGTGCACACACTGCGCCAACGTCAGTGTCATCAAAGAGGAGTTGCGAGCCGAGATCAAGCTCTGCATGCAGCTCGAAGCACAGTTGCGCGCACGTCGCAAGCAGTTCTCGGAGCTCGAGATGGCCAAGTTTCTCTTTGTGCGCGATCGCGCCAAGAGCGTCAAGTGGGGAGCTCAGAAGCGCGGGTTTGACGACAAGCTCGCGAACTTTGAGGCGTCGCTGGCGAATCTGCGGGCTGAGATCGACGCGCTGGGTAACGAGCTGTTGATACACCAGGCCCGACGTGACCAACTGGAGCGTAACAATGAGCGCAGCAGCAGCCATGGGACGCTATCGTCATCCAAAGCACAACGAACATGACGGCCATCATCTACAGTGCAATCGCATAATAGCATTTTCATTTTAGAGAGCACCTCGTGTAAACTGCAGCTGTCTTCCTGGCTGACCGTTCATCTGCATCTGCATTTGCTGACGCTCGTCGATCTGTTTCTTCTGCGCGAGCGCGAGCGCGTCGCTGTATTCATGGAGCGGCATGGCGTACGGATCGAACACCTGCGGGTCAAAGTTGGACTGGAGCTCGTCGATGCCAAAGTATGCAACCACTTTCTCCAGGATGTACGGGTTCTTGACGTCCTTCTTGTCGCGCAGGCTTGCCTGGAAGTTGCTGCTTGTGTTGCCATTGCGCTCGTTCTGCGTCGCGATGTACTTGCGGATGCGCTCTTGGACGTCCGCGTCGGCGTGCGCATTGGACGGCTCGGGCGGAATTCCCGCGCGCGCTAGCGCCGCCTCCAGCTCGTCGTCTTCGCCGGTTGTAGCCGTAGCAGCAGTGTGGTCGTTAGCAGCGCACTGTAGCACTGATAGCATCGGAGCTTCTACGTGGCTCTGCATCGCGTCGTCGTCCTCCTCTGACGAGGAGCCATAGCCGGCGAGTCCCAGTGAGTTCATAGCACTTTTTTTCCTTTACTGATGGTATGACTGACTGACTGCCTTATTGTCGAATGAAGACTGGACAAACGTGACTCGCTGCGATATTTGCCTTACAAATACCCATACTAATTACATAAACAAGCCATCCGATGTTGCCTTTTATTTTTTGGCTGCGAAGCGACACTTTTGAATTTGAACTGGGATTGTGGTCATCAAGTATGTCGAACCCGCTGGAGCGCATCCAGGAGCAGCGCGTGCAGCGGCTGCTGGACGCACTGCAGAGCGACCTACGCGCGCAGATGCGCTCCGAGAAGGACGAAAACGGTACGCGTATCACCAGCGCGCAGGAGAACGCGCGCGTGCGCATGAAGAAGCGGCTCGCGAAGCTCGCGAACCCCAGTTACCGCGAGAAAGTGTGGAGCTCTTCGCTCATTCCACAGTACGAAGGGCAAGCAATCCAGAGTTTACCGAAATCCAGAGCGTTCTGGGAGCAGGTGGACGTGAGTTGTTGGAATAAGAAAGAGCTCGACGCTGCCTGTCAGCTGCTGGATCTTGATACTTTTGGCAAGAAGCTGGAGCTCGTCGCGCGTATCCAGGACTGGGTGCACGAGCCAGAGCTCCGCGCGAAACGGGAGCAGCAGGAGATGCTAGACAGGCAACGCGACGCTGTGCTGGGTTTGTTTGCTGATATTGCAAATGCTGCTGACCGTGGAGTTCTCTATTTTAACTGTATGGGAATATACTCTCTGAATGCCAATGTAGTCTCTGGTCGCGTGTTTGCGTTCGGGAACAACTTCAATGGCGAGCTCGGACTGGGCCATCGCCGGAATTGTGAGACCTCGACCGAGGTCGAGAGTCTTCGTGGGTGCAGAATCACCAAAGTGATCTCGGTGGGTGGACTTGTTGAGATTTGTGCAACGTAGCAGGTGTACACTATGTGGGGAAAGGCTTCTAGCTGACAAGAGGTTATTTTGTCTACCTCCTGATGTTTGTGATTGAAAGTAGGGCTTTGATGCGAATTTCGCGTTTGCAATTAGTGCTGACGACCGGGTCTTTGGCTGGGGCGGTGGGGGTAAAGCGCTTTTCGATACTGCAGCTTCACCAAAAGCTCAGCAGGAGATGACCACCTCCGAGGTGCAGCATGCGTCGCAGCGAGCCATACAAGAAGAATACTCCAGCGACACGAGTGTTATCACTGCTACTACCAGGAGTTCTGCATCAATGGCAGCATACTTCCTGTACCCACGCGAGATTTCGCAGCTTCAGCAACACCAGCGGATAACGGACCTGGCGTGCGCTCGAACGGACGGCCACCTCGGGTTTACGACCGAGAACGGACGCTGCTACATGTGGGGACGGGGTGACTACGGAGAACTCGGTATCGACATGCAGGGACCAACTACCGGTAGTAGCAGTGCTAGTAGTAACACTACCACTGCTACTATCAGCTCAACTAGTATCAGAGCGCTCATGGCATCTCCAGTCCATGTAGACCACTTGCAAAGCTTCAAGATGAAGCACGTGAGCGTGGGCAACTGCCACTCAGCGGGGGTGACGAACAAAGGCGCGCTCTACACCTGGGGAGGCTGTTGGAGCGGCCAGCTGGGGCTGGGCGAGTCGAAGCGCGCGGGCGTCGAGGACAAGTGCCAGCAGCTCTTCTTCCCGTCGCCGACGCTGGTCGAAGCCTTCCACGGCAAGCAGCAGATCACGAAAGTCTCGTGCGGTGCTGTCCACACGGCCGTGATCTCTAGTGAAGGTCAGTTGTTCACGTTCGGTTGTGGCGATGGAGGGCGCCTGGGACTTGGCGTGAATGGCGGCGACTCGTTCCATCCGCAATTCGTGAAGTCGCTGGAGCGCGATTTTGTATTTGACGTCAGCTGTGGAAACTGGCACTCGCTCTGCCTTGTGCGCTCGCGAGAGAAGGAGAGAGATGCAAGCAAGGCCAGGAAGAAGATGTCGGCGGTGATAGGAAAGACTGAAGACTCGCGACGAGATGGAGAATATGATGACGAGCTAAGTGGGTTTGTGTTCGCGTTTGGGAGCGGGCTGCAAGGACAGGTACGAGTCTATGCGATGATTCCAACAGCCTACTTACTGTGGGCAAACCAAATACTCACACGCGACTTGCGGCATTCATATGTTCTACCCTTTGCGACAGCTCGGACTGGGGAAGCAAAAGATCGCGGCACTACCGAGTAGGACTTATGTTTCTTGAGAGCGTTGGAGCCCATTTTCGTGATTTAATCTGCTTTCGTTTGATTGCTTATGAATGCACCTGAATAGCCCGGCTTCCGGATCTGTATCATCGGAAGATCCAGTGCAAGGCGATCATAGTGTCCTCACACCATAGCGTCGCGCTGAGCAGCGACGGGAACCTATTCACGTGGGGGCAGAACACGTCGGGGTGTCTCGGTCGCAAAATTGTCGACGAAGCGATCGGCTCTGCTGAGCCCGACCTGGTCCAGCGCTCGCCCACGGCGATGCATGGCTTTGGCGTCGGTCCGATCATCTCGATCGCAGCGGGGGATCGGTTCACTTTGTTCGCCACGGGACCCTGGGAGAAGAAAGAGGAGCAGGAGAAAGCGCGCTTCCATTTCCAGGAGAAGCTCAACCGGCACTCCAAGTTCGAGTCCTGAGACAATGGGAGGTGAGTACTCGCATGTTCATGTAGGTTCTGTGATCTCTGTATCCCGTCAAAGCTGAATGCCCGGCCAGTGTTTGGCTAGCTCTCGCGTTCAAGGAGACTCCGCTATTGCTTATACTTCCTCACATCCACACCACGACACATCTGACATGCTTGGTGAGTTCTTAGCCACCACTTGGTGTTTCTGGGTAGCTGCTAGAGCGAGGGATATGGCTGTAGGCTAATGGGTCTCCATATCCGATCCAAGTACCACCCCAAGAACGCTGCAACGTTAGTACTGTTTAATAATGCCGTCGGATCTGTTCACTCGCTTGAGTGTTATGCTAAGTATCAGGAACAATCCTGGCGTCACCTCAGAACTTTGGACAAGTCTGTTAACTCCAGACATAAAAAGAAATGCTTGTGATCTAACTAAAGCTCGAGAAAGGCCAGAGCTATTTACTGACATCCTTCCTGGCCATTGCTAAGCTTTCCGATTTGCTGTTGTTAGTTGCGTCTATCTGTGATCTCACCAGTCCCAATCTTGGTCTCAGCTAAGCCAGCCCCTTCCTGCGCTTGTAACCACAGAACACGAGCACTCAGTCCATTCTCATCAGAGCCAACGCACACAACACAGCACGATGAGCTGGGTTGTGCTGCTCCGCAAGATCATCCGTGTGTACGAGAAAACCCAGGTCGATCTGCAGGGCCAGTACTCGGTCGAGCGGCTCCGACACTTAGACGCCTACTGCGCCAAGACCAGCAATCTGCGGGTCTTCTGGGTACTGGCGAGTATGCCGCTGCCCTGTCTCGCGCTCATCACGCTCATTGAGCTCATCCCGATGCAGGACCCAGCCAAAGGACTGGACCACAGCGCGCTGTTCTTCGTCCGCTCTGCGATCATCGGCTTCGTGATCGCTCTGGCGCTTCTCGATGAGCACCGACGCTTTGTGCCGAGTCTAGCGTTGAGCTTCCAGACAACTCTCGTCATGGCGCTGCTCGTGACTTGTATCACAGCTGGGTACGAGGTCAGTTTCGCGCACCTCATCGGGTATCCGCTGCCGTTCTCAATCATCCTGAGCTCGCCAGCCCGCTTTGCCGCGATTGGGATCGTGTTTGCGCTCTGGTACGGCAAGCTGATCTGGACAGATCCTGATGTACGGCAAGAGCTCTTCGCCTGTCAGCGAAGACTCGCGCCGCAGACGCTGTTCGTCGTTCTCTATCCACTGTACAACTTCGCGTTCCAGAACCTCGCGTCCTCGGCTCAGACAGGGTTCACGCTGCTGCTTCCGTTGATCAAAGTGGTCACAAAGAACCTAGTCGCGCGCGCGTTTGTAGACATGGAGGATGCAAAGCCCGAGATGGTGATCTTCAACTGTGAGGTCTTCCACGCGCTCTATGTGTCTGTGTGCTTACAGAGCTCGCGGTCGGCGTACACTACGGCGCTGCTCATGGGTATGGACTTTGTCCAGTTCCTGGCGTCCATGTCCGATGTTTTACGAATGCTGCGAGCGATCACAGCGCTGCAAAGGCACCTCCTTGGATCTGAACTCCCAGTTCAGGTAGCAGCCTCTACAGGAGGTCGTTTCGTGACCGAATCAGCACTTTATATCCTTGACAATGACGCTCAAATCGAGAGACACCCGAGTGTGATTGGCGTCGCGCGCAAGATCAGCGTGACGGTAGAGCGCAGCGGCACGGTGCAGCTCTTCATCCGAGAACGGCCGAAGCTGCTGCTGCAATTGTTCTCAAACAGCCGCGTTTTTCCAGCGGCCAATGCTTTATCCCGCTCACCGTCAGCCGGACTTTCTAGTATTCGCGACACTGAAGAGACTACTCGGGGTCCTCCTATCAACGCCATTCCGCAAGTGTCGCCGAGCGGTGGAGGGATTCATGTGACAGATGAAACTGCTCCAATCCAGGTGATGGTCGCCAAGGTCAAGTACGTACAGCAGATCCTGCAGCTGCTGCATCTGGTCGAGTTCGTGCTCCTGGTTGAGCTGATGGAAGTGGCGATCCCCGTCATCTACTGTCGGTATACTCTGGCTCTATTCTGCTACTACTACACTCTATCCTCCTGCACACTACCCTACTGACTCTCTTGTTGTCTGCTACCTTCGGATTTGCAATTCTAGGCGGTTACCTCGTTGTAGCATCCAGCCTGTCGAATCGCGACTTCTACTCGCTCTTCAAAGGCATCGACGAGGTCGAAATCAGTTCAAAACTTGGCAACGTGCTGCTCTACGCACTGCTCGAGTTCGTGTCGTTCCTTCTGTTGGCGGTGGCGTTACAGTACAAGACTCGGATACCGTCGTTCCACCAAGTGGCATTCGCGATCGAGTCCCAATGGGGCCATGTGCAAGCGAAAGTGCTCGTCTGGGTGCTCTTCACGATCCAGTTCCCACTCGAGCACTTCGGTATCTCTACCGCCATATCGTCCAACCTATACTACCGCGAGTCGTTCGATGGAATATCATGGCTAACAGGTTCTTCGTCCGTGTGGTTGGTTCCTGCTGTAGGCGCGGACCCGACGTTCAAGTTCGCGTGGCTCAGGAGCTAATGAGAGTCAACCATTATTTACATTGTCCCCTTCCTTGCCAACTGTAAGAAGGAGTGAACTAATAAATCTACAGGAACACTGCAGGTGAACATCAGAGTACTACTCCGACAAAAATCAGTAGCAAATCGAACTGGGGCTCGTCAGTAAAATGTCCGCAGTACTCTGGCGCTCGAGCCTTCTTCTCCGTTCTTCTCCGCTCCACCAGATCGCAGGTTTGAACCATCTTCATCGTCTAAGTACCAAACAACTTCATGTATTTCTTGGAAAGTTGGCTGGATCTCATCATGAGCAATACCTAGTTCTTCACCCACTCAAACTTGAATGTCGGATCCGCGCCTGCAGCAAGCACATCAAACGAAAGCCAATCAACCAGCTTCTTGATTCTTCAAACCCTGACAGATGGGTGGGAACCTGATGATAAATTGGTTCTCACTAAAGTGCTCGAGCGGCAGCTGAATGGTGAAGAGCACCCAGACGAGGATCTTGGCCTGTACGCACCCCCACTGGGACTTCATTGCGAACGCAAGCTGGTGGAGCATCGACATCTAGATCTTGCGGCGCAGCGCCACGGCCAGCAGGATGAACGACACGAACTCCAGGAACGCATATAATACGACGTTGCGGATGTTCGCCCGGATCTCGTGCTCATCGATGTCCTTAAAGAGCGCGTAGAAGTCGCGGTTTAGCAGGCTGTACGCCGCGATCACGTAGCCGCCTAAGGTTATCATTGCGCGCATGGGGAACCGAGTTGGTTAGGTAGACATCACAACCAGAGCGCTTCCTAGTAGTGCAAAAGATACGTATAGTAGATCACGAGAATGAGCACTTCGATGAACTCGATCAGCGGCAGGAACTCGGTCACGTGCAGCAGCTGGAGGATACGCTGCACATACTTGACCTTCTTGATCATCGCCTGGTCCGGTAAACTCTGGTTGTCGTTCTCGCCCGCAAGCGAGACCTCTTGGGTATTGAACGCCTGGATTTTCAAAGTCTAGGGTTGATACAGTTCGTGGGACGGAGGCTTCTTCTTGGAGGTATCGCGCGCTGCTGCAACTTCATTCACAGTTGGCGTGCTCAAAGGCACCGAGAGCACTCGACTGCTCGCTGAGGCTGTCTTGGACGACTTGATGTGCACGGACTTGCCGCCAGTGATTATGCTCTTCAACTGAAGGATACCGTTCCGCTGCACGGCCACTTCGATCTTGCACGCAATGTTGATGATGCTCGGGTGACGCTGGACCTCTGTGTCGTGGTCAAGCACAAAGAGCGCGGGCTCGGCTATCAGTCGCGAGCCTGCCTGTGCGAACATGTACCCGAGCAGCTCCGAAGCGCGGTGATGGTTCGTAGCATGCCCAGGATGTCCAGCATAGACGCCAGGAACTGCAAAAAGTCCATCTCCATGAGCAGGGTCGTGGTGTACTCCGATCGAGAGCTTTGCATGCACACCGATGCGTACAGCGCGTGGAAAATCTCGCTGTTGAAGACCACCATCTCGAGCTTCACGTCCTCCATTTCGCGGTACGAGTACGCGGTCCAGTTCTTCGCGAAGATCTTGATCACTGACATCACGAGCGTGAATGCAGTCTGGCCTATCGATTGGAGGCTCTGGAACGCGAAATCGTACAGCGGGTAAATAATGATGAACGAGACCTGGGCCGTGAGTCCCGAGAGACACACGAAGAGCTCCTCGCACGCCTTCTCCTCGCACCAGAGGATCTTGTCGTACCAGAGCGCGAACAGCGTGCCGATTGTGCTGAAGCGAGCGGGCACGCTCATGATGATCATGAACGGCAGCGGGTATGCGATGAGGTGCGCTAGCCCGACCTCGCAGCCTGCAGTCGTGCAGGTGATGGTCAGCGCCATGACGACCACAGTGGGCACTTCTATCTTAAAAATCGGTACAAAGCGCCGGCACTGATCGAGGGCCATCACCATGATCGTGAACGTGACGATCGCAGAGCGGACGAAGAACAGCGCGCTGTGGTCCAGTCCTTTGGCTGGGTCCTGCATCGGGATGAGCTCAATGAGCGTGATGAGCGCGAGACAGGGCAGCGGCATACTCGCCAG
>JALBZD010000217.1:0-45815 GCA_038050675.1 Globisporangium cylindrosporum | reverse complement strand
CTTGTAGACGGCGAAGAAGAAGTGCATTCCTCCAACGCTCATTTCCCATTCCACCCGGAAAGCCATCGCTCATGAGCGAGGGGGGAGCTGGGCTGGGCTGGGACAGGGGGTGGCAAACGAATAGCAGCGCGAAGGCTGTAGTAGGTACACACACAACGCAATGCGTTGGCACCAGGAGGCGCGTACCTGCTCGTGGTGGTGGTTGCAAACCGCGCATTTTGGAGCTGTCGCCATGCTTGATCCAGTATATTAATTAGGCTTGGAGTTTTCGCCAATTCACACAATCAGGCTGGGATGAGGGATCAATTTGGGACCAGCACTCACCCCTCCAGACATCATTCTTGATTATTTTATATTGGAAAGAGTAGGGAGAATGTAAGCCTGGAATCAATAGTGTTAGACGTGCTTTTACTTGAAACCACAGTTTTGATGCGATTTTTGCTGTAGAATACCAGGCATCTTGTACAGTATACCTCATAATTCCTACGAAGGTGGTTTGAGTATCAAGCACTCCATGATTCACAGCGCTGTGAGTTCGGAACTTGTGGATGGTGAACCATCATCACGATTTCGATCTTCATGCTTGAATGAGAGGCATTTAAGCATGAGTTGCGAGGAGTACGAATGCCTTCGAGTGGGTTCAAAACTCCAAGAGCATAATACCAGTTAACCGGTCATCACTGTATTTTCAAGCATTGTGACTATTGACATATGCTTGACTGAATCAAAAATGCGCCACCTTGTTACAAACGACTCGAATACACTCGCCACACTGTTTGTTTGCTTTGCAGAGTGAGCCAATCTTCAGTTAGTCGCGCTGCATCTCCAGAGCCCCTTCGACCGAATGCTTGTGCAACTCCTCGAGCGACTCACTCAGCACCTCCGACTTGACTTCACGCACACGAGTTGTCGCGCCCTCGTTGGAGGCGGATCCAATGCGGAATTCGTGGCGACTCGCCTTCGTGTCGTTGGGCTTGCTGCTGGTCTGGAAGTGCCACTTGCCCTCGACTACCTCCCATTCACCCTTGGCGTTCGCGAGCGCAAACGTTTTAATCGGAATCTGAAACTGGAAATGTGTCTTCTCGCCAGGTTTCAGCAACGGCGTGCGGTCAAATGCGCCGAGGTAGCAAAGTGGACGTCCTTCTGTACCTCCACCCTGTGGGAAAGTGAACACCGTCATGGCGTACTCGCCATCGACTTTGCCAACATTCGTCACCGTGACGTTCAGAGGCAAGGTCGATACCGCAGAGGCTGTTGAGTGGTCGTCGCTCTGGAACAACGCTTGTTTGATCGCGTCAAGAGTCAAGTACTCAGGACTCTTCCACTCCACCTCGAAATCCGTGTACGACAACCCGTCACCGAATGAATACACCATCATGTCAAGGTTGCTCAAGAAGCGGTAGGTGCGTCCCGGGTTTCCCGTCTCTGGCGTCGGCCGCATGTTCATGTCGTAGATCGACACTTGCTTTGCAAACTCGTCCGTGTAGAACGTCTGCGTGAGTTTCCCCGACGGGTTGTACGCGCCGAAGAGCACGTCGGCGATCGCCTGACCGCCCGCTTGACCCAGGTACCCAGCAAAGAGGATCGCGCCGACCTTTGGGTGCTTGGCGTACGCTGCGAGATCCACACTTCCGCCCGATATCACCACAAGGACGACGGGCTTCTTTGCCTTCTTGAGCACCAGTTCAATGAGCTCGTTCTGATACCCGGGCAGTTTCAGGTGCGATCGGTCAATCTCTTCGCGCTCCTGACTCTGGTCCAAGCCGATGAACATGATCACTTGGGACGCGTCGCTCGCGACTTTCTCGGCGGCTTCGAAATCCGGAACTTTCTCACCTGACACTTCGCACCCGAGCGCGTGCGTCACGTGGGGAGTGTACTTGGAGACCCCTTCCAGCGGTGTCACAATGAACGACGGCTTGCCGTTGTAATTGCCAAGAAACACTTCGCTCGCATTGAAATGCGGTCCGATGAGCGCGAGTGACGATCCTTCACCGCTCGAGAACGCGCTTGACTTCAGCGGCAGTAGCGCATTCTCGTTCTTGAGCAGCACTACGGACTGGTGCGCTGCCTCCAACGCGAGTTGACGGTGTGCGGCTGTGTCGATCGCCTTGGTTGTGATGTCTGCGAACGGCTGTCCGCCCTTCTCAAACACCCTGAGCCGCATCTGCACGCGGAACAGGTTCTTGAGCGCTCTTTGCACTACAGACTTGTGCAGTAGACCCGACGCGAGTGGCTTCTTGCCGTACCTGGACAAAAAGCCCTGCGGAACCAGGTAGTTGCCGCAGTTGATGTCCATGTCGGTTTTCAGGATCGTCGCACACGTCTGCTCGGGTGTCTGCGTGTAGTGGTGGTGCTCCATCACGTCTGCGACCGCGCCGCAGTCCGAGACAATGTACCCGTCAAAGCCCCACTGGTCGCGCACCAAACCCGTCAGCAGTGCCTTGTCCGCGCACGACGGGATGCCGTTCACAGCATTGTAACTGCACATGATGGAGCTCACGAGCCCGCGCTTCACGCAATCCTCGAACGCAGGGAAGTAGGTGTCCAGCTGGTCGCGTTTGGTCACGATCGCGTCGTTGCGGTGGCGAGGCACCTCCTGACTGTAAGACGAGAAGTGCTTGCAGGACGCCGACACCTTTAGGAACTTGCTCTTGAACTTGGTCTCCGGTGGTTGAGCAGTAAAAGACGAAAAGTTCGTATTGTTGTGTGCCTCCGGGACTTCGCCCTGCAGCCCGCGCACGAACGAAACCGCGTACTCACCCGAGAGTAGCGGGTCTTCGCCCGGGGTCTCCTGACCGCGGCCCCAGCGCGGATCGCGGTAGATGTTGATGTTGGGCGTCCAGAACGTCAGTCCCGCGCGGTTCGCGTTGTAGAATGCTCTGTAGCGCATGTGGTAGCAAAATCAACCCAACACCAGTTAACACTCGTACATCAACCATTTAATCCGAGCGTCCCATTAAAATGAATCGCTCGTGTACTATACCTGGCTTCCGTCGAGATGGCCTCGCCGAGCGTATAGAAGAGTGTGCGGTTGAACGCCGCCGCCACGCTGATCACCTGCGGGAAGCTCGTCGCAACGGGTGTCGGGTCCTTAAAATGCACACCCGGAGAGCTCGCGACGCCGTGCAGCGCCTCGTTCCACCATTCGTACGCCGGCAGGTGCACGCTTTTGACTGGCGACGCGTTGTTCACGAGCAGGCCGAACGTGTCTTCGAGCGGGATGCGCGCCACGAGGTCGTCGACGCGCGCATCGAGCGAGAGCGATCCATTGCAAAACGGCAGGTCGGAGATCAGTGCGCTGTCGCAGACACCGTCGGTGTACGAAGGTGGTTCTGGTGGCGCGAAGCTGTCGAGGCGGAGCTGCTGCTGCTTGACGGCTAGCAGCGACAGCGCCTGGAAGAGGAAGTGACCCGTGTGCATCGCTCTCTCCAGTCAGTTAGTTACTCAGTTGGCTCTGCTGCTGCTTGGTGCTGCTTGCGCCTCGGAGCGCGACTTGAAGAGTGGGGCGAGCGTGTGGGTGAGAAAGGGAAGAGACCAAGGGAATTTGAAGTTCCCTCTTGCTTGCACTTCAAGCGAAGCTGGGGATGCGATTTTACCATAGAATCCGCTGAATTTGACAATTCCAGAATTTCTATTTCAGATTTTATAAAAAAATGCAACCGAACAGTACATACAAAGGTCCAATCGAAATCGCCTCGACCTCGATTATTTCACTATGTATTTATTCTATGTTCCAGCGAAAAACCGCTGATCAATGTCTTTCGGTGAAGCGCATGCATACAATTTCCAAGTCAAATGCAGATTTTGGCTCCCCAAACGACGCTGATCAAACGGGCAGGTTACGCTTCATTTGATCAGCGTCGTTTGGGGAGCCAAAATTGCATTTGACTTGGAAATTGTATGCATGCGCTTCACCGAAAGACATTGATCAGCGAGGTTTTTCATTAAAATTAGGGTCTTCTATACGAATATCAAAAGTCTTGTACACGAACGCAGTCTCCCTCCAAGCTTGTGTCAATATTTGGTTCTCGTGTACATAATTTGACTTCGATAGCATCAAAGTACTACAAATCTCAGAATAAAGCAAAAGCTCTCCAATATAATTCGAAAACCCGATACAAAGTCTATTTGAAATGGCATATGTGCAGCTATTCATGATTTTACGGTAATAATACAATATCAAGAGTTGTGCTTGGTCATCATCACTCTATTGCGATTTGTGTTTTGTATCAACCACCAACAGGAGCAGCCATGTCGGAGGAAGAGAGTCTGACAGCGTCCGAACCGCTCGCCATGGAGGAGACGTTCACGCACTGGTCGCGCTACGTGGAAATCTCGTACGGCGAGGCGCGCGTGGTGGCAGTTGTGCAGGACCCGGACTCGTTCGTGCTGGGCACGACCGTCTGGGACAGCTCTAAGACCATGCTCAAGTTCGTCGAGCAGCACCCGGAGCTCTTTCGCAAGTTCACGTCGATCTGCGAGCTCGGCGCTGGCTGCGGTGGGCTCGCGGGCATCGCGTGCGCGATCAACAGCGGTGGGCTCTCGGATGTAGTCATGACGGACATTGGCCCCGTGCTCCCCTGGCTGCGGCGCAACGTGCGCGCGAACCTGAGCGCCAAGGAATCCGAGCGCGTGCGCATCGAGCAACACGCATGGTATGTACCCTTTTGTGTGATAGATGGCTCAAGAAAATTCAGTGGTGCGTTACATCTCTCTCTATTGTAACAGAGATAACCAACGAGTGGATGCGATGATTGTGTAGGGGCACGCCCGTGAAGAACCTCAATGCGCCATTCGGTACGCTTCGTACTATCCGCTGCCGATCCTCCCCATCAGGACTAGTCATTCTTTAACGTGCTTTGTGCTGCTTTGTGTGTCTCGTAGACTGCATTCTGTGCGCGGATGTGCTGTATGAGAAGGAGTGCGTGCGACCACTGGTGCAGTCGATCCTCGCGCTCTCGCACCGCAAGACCGTGATCTACCTGGCGAACGAGCGACGCGCGCCGGAAGTGCGCGCCGAGTTCATGCGCCACCTGCAGGAGTACTTCCAGTGGAAAGAGATCGAGCGCTCGGAGCTCGACCCCGGATACATCAAAGAGGCGATCGAGATGTTTGAGATGCGACCAAAGAAGCGCAAAATCCCTGAAGAGATGCGTATCGTTGTCGATGAGAACGCCCCAAAAGACCCGACCACGGAGGAGTACCATCCGCTGTTCAAGGGCAAGGCAGCTGAGAGCACAGAAGACCCATATGACCGCGATCTGTGGGAAGACTTGCTTGGTTAAAGGCTCTTAATTGACTGTATTTAGGAAGAAAACGAAAGCAGGGTTAGTTTTGGTGATGAAGACATGAAAAGAATCTAACCTTTTGGGACGAAAGTTTCCAGCACTGCGGACGCGAAGAAAAAAATGAAGAGCTATCTTCTTCTATTCTCTATTCCCACTGGAACGTGCGAATCGCGCCTTGAGGGATCGTGGTCTCGACCGACGCATCGCCGAACTGCAGATCAAAGTCGGCGTCCTCCGTGTTCTCGTTCAGCACCACGAGCACCTTCTTGTTCTCCGGGGTGACGAAGCCCACGGACTGGACGAACGAATAGCCCGCCGTGACGCACTTTGGAGACGCCGCAGAGTGCATCTGGCCGTTCTTGAAGTACCAGCGCTCGTGCTCGGCGTCTTCCGTGCCGCGGCAGTCGTGCACCGTGATACGCGCGCCGTCCTTGGTCGAGCCGTGGTTCAGCGCCAAGCAGTGGTCATCCATGCGGATCTGACCGTTCGTGAATGTCCACGACTGGGAAGTGTATCGACACTCGACAAGCTCGACCTGGCGACCGAGCCACTGAGGGCGGACGAGGTCGATGCAGTATGGGGTTCCAGTGACTTGGAGCTTGCTATCTTCAGTCACGTGGATCGCCTGGCGAGAGCTGTTGTCGCATGAGTGCAACGCCGAAGGGTAGCGAGGGAACAACTGGGCATCACCAGGTTGCTTAAACGTCGCAGACACTTCCGTGTGGATGCGGCGGGATCCAGGAGGAACGTACTTGGAGAAGTGCTTGATGAAATAGTACATCGGCTGCAAGTAGTAGTCCTTCTCGGTCTCGTCAATGATGATCGGCGCGTCGCAGTTGTTGCCCAAGTGGTTTGGACCGCCCGTGTGATCCAGGATCAAGTTCCAGTCCACCCACCCGACGACCCAGTTGTTGAAATCCGTGATGATGTCGTGCGCGTACCGTTGACCTCGGAACCAGGCATCCTTGCCTTGGGCAACACCTGGGCAATTGCAGCTCTCCGTCGCGAGAATGAAGCGGCTCTCGTCCACGTAGTGGGTATCGTTCAGACGCTCGTGGAACTCCACACCGTCCATGTATCGTTCGTCATCATACCAGTGGAACGCGATGCCGTCGACGTACTTCTTGGCTTCTGGGTGCAGAAAGATCGTCTCAGCCCACTGGCGGACGCTAGCACGGTTGTGGTCGAACACCATGATCTTCACGTCCGGGTGGTCTCTCTTGATCACTGGTCCGAGGTGGTTGGCGACGAACTCCGCCTGGTACGACGCATTGTATCCACACGCTTCCCATGGAGCAGCGAACTCTGGCTCGTTCTGAGGAGTGAGGCCCCAAAAGTTGATGCCGAATGCCTTGTACGCGGTAATGAACTTGGAAAAGTACAACGCCCACGCAGACTGCATCTCGTCCTTTAAGCCCACTGGAGTAGCCGAGCCCAACATACTCGGAACGTAGTTGTCAGCAGCACGCTTCATCCATGCAGGTGGACTCCACGGCGCCAAGAACATCTTAAGCTTTGGGTTCTTCTCAAGCGCGCGCTGGATGAACGGGATCAACACCGTCGTGTCATGCTCCACGCCATCGTCGAAATGACTCATGGAGGTGTCGTTTACGATATCGTCAAAGCTGTAGGAGCTCACCGAGAAGTCGCACGAGCCCATTGGCACGCGTCCAAAATCGTACGCTGCACCTTCCTTGTCGAAGTACAGCTTCAGCACTTCTTCTTGCTTCTCATGCGAAAGCTTCGCGAACTGCAGCGCCGACGCTTCGGTGAACGCGCCACCAAAGCCAAACATCTCCTGGTATTTTTTGTTCGCGTCCACCGCAATAAACGACGAGAGCGATTCGCTACCACGCTTCTTCCACTTGAGCCCCGAGATCGGTTCCATCATCTTCTTTTCGCCGTTGATGTATGAGCTCTGCCAGCACTTGACCTCTTTCTCCATATCCGCACCAGCCGCAGCTTCAGGTGCAGACGCAGCAGTCGACGCCGCCGCAGATGTTGGCGTCGCACCGCTACCTGAGTCACTGGTGACGCTCATCGCGATGAGCGCAGCGCCCGCAGCGACGACCAGCGCTGTGGCGCTCCATTTCACGATCTTGCGGCGGCGCTCGGTCGTCTGGCGCAGTGACTCGTCGCTCTCGAGCGAGCTCGTGCCGTACTGCGTGCGCTGCGAAGGTGGCGACGGCGAAGAAGAGAGCGGTTGTCGTCCGGCCATCGTAGCGTTTGCTGTCTCTGGTGCTTCTTCAAAGTGGCGTTGGTGCTCGCCGCCCTGGTTGCTTTGCTTCGTCTGTGTCTTGGAAGGGAAATTGCGGAATGATGAGGAAAAGAGTCTGGCGCGGCAGAACTGGGGTCAGAAAGGTGAAACGGACAGGCTGTTAGCGAGTGTAAGTGGTTGCTAGCGAGTGTAAGCGGGTGTTAGAGGGTGTTAAAATAGATTTGGGCACTTGAAGTGCAACTCCGATTGGACGAAGATATGTACGGTACACAAAGGAACCCTTTCGCTTTTTTCTGCCTGGGTTGACCCGACCGTTGCCTTTGAGAGAGAGAGAAATGGTGGCCACACAGAAGTGAGAAATGAGAGAACTGGAGATGAGCCTTCCTTGATTGGTACTTCATCACTTTTTCACTCACTCACTCCACCCACACCATACAAAACGGTCGAGTCTCTATCGCCGAAGCCCAGGATGGTCCTAGTTTTTGGTGGCCATTAATGCAGCTTTTCGTCTACGAATGGGGTGGTCGCAGCTTTTTTGGATTTGCGATCTTTTTGAGTTTCCCTGCTTAGTGGCCAACACCAAATTACAAATGGTGATCTGTTCCACACACAGGAGTCCGACTGTTCGCAACGGTCGGATGGCGCCACATAGTTCCGTTAACAAATAGCCAAAACATGATCGCGTCTTGATGATCGTCTTTGAATCTTGGTCAGGCGAAAGGGCACCGCGCCAAAGTTTGCTTTGCTTCAGGTCACCAACGTGAAACAGAAAACTCGAGTGACACGCCTACGAATGGAAGCAAAGAGGAGTTCGGGGCACAGCTTCCAAGTACTTCGAGGCTCGCCACATGCAAGTTCGTCTCGTTTCACCCACCCATCACCAATAGTTGCATAGGAGGCATTTGATCGAAATCATGCGTCAGACTTAACAACGTCGTACGTGAATGGCTCCACTATTAGTGCCAAAAATGCGTTTATATTCGCGATGGTTCGCTTCGCAAATGCCAATCACGGTGTCCTTGCGCCTCTGAATTACACTTTTATCGCTCTCTGCCTCAGTTGACTAGAGTATCACAGAATCTTTGTATTTGTCAGTGGGTTGGGCTTCTTCGTGACGTGCAGGCTCCGTCGTGAGAGCGCTGGAATGAGAAAAAGAGATTACCCCAGACAACTAAACGTCAGGCAAGCTATCGTCCTTCCAGTATATCAACTATACAACTAACGTGCAGGCACTTACGCGAACTCGGAGGCCCTCCAGTTGGTCCTCCTGCTGCTGTGCTGGGCCGCCGCTCTCGGTCTTTCTCGCGGATGTTCAGCTTCTTTACTGACGGTGCAGCCACGAACGACGCCTTGCGGATGAACGCGCGTTGCTTAGCGAGGTCCTTGAAGTCGGTCGAGTTGTTTCCATGCGGAGGTGAGACGCTACTGCTGTTGTTGGCATTGTCTCCTGTGGTATTTGGATGCTGAGCTACTTGTACTGAGCAGGATCCGTGGCAAGTCTTTGTAGCTGGGGTGGCACATGGCCGCTGCACCTTGGAAGTCCGCTTGAAGAGCATCTAGCAGAGCAGAATGGACAGAAACAAGTTAACTACTGTCGAAAAGAAAGGAGACTCATAGTATCTACACAAAAGTGGTACCGAAGACGTTGATGACGTCGAGGAGGAAGAGGTCGATGCAGACGGCGACGCGGGTTTCTTGGCTCGTGCGTTGTGCTGGTGGTCATGATGGTCGTCGTGAGGATGAGGATAAAGATGGCGATGGTTGCTGGGTTTGCTACTTATACACTGCGAGCCACAGAGAATGTCGAGGCGGCTTGAACTGGTTTCATCACGTTCACTAAATATTTCGTTGGCTACACCAAACACCAAGGTTCACACAACCGAATCAGCCACATGAGGCCCGAAGAGCATGGGGAGCGTGGGTACGACCAATGGAGCGTACGTACAGTCATTCAGAGACACTTCGCTGCACTCAGTGAGGAAGATGTTGTCTGAGGTAAACATCATCAGTCCCAGGTACATAGCATGAATACTCGTCAGTCTTTGAGGGGATGGATACCAGAGATGGCATTCTCATAATTCATCAAGGTATAGCATATCGTACCGAGTTGATGGTAAGGGGTGTGGCTGTGTCCTGGGGGAAGTGGATGCAGGCTCTTGCTCAAGAACGAAGCAGAGGAGGAGTGCAGTGACTGCGCTGAGGCAGCTAGTGTTAGCGTGATGACGTCGTTTTGCTGGTATGAGTTCATAGCACCAGGTACACACAATGTCAGCCCCATAAGAATGAGCTCAACACTACCCTAGAGTTATCACCGACCACAGAATCAGGGTATTTAGAAACCAAGAGGATACTTACGTAAAACGTCGCTTTGCGCATGCGTGTTGGGAAAAGCGGCAGCTCAGGTCCCGTTTTCGTCTCGTCGCCGTTCTGAAGCTTCACGCCCGGCGCGAGCACCATGCTCCTGAGCTGGCTGTGGATGCTCGCGCGGTCTTCACTGTAGAGCTCGTGTCCGATGTTGTCGGCAGCATCATCATCATGTTGCCCTCCAATGTGACGCGCGCTTTCGCTATTGCTATGAGGAAGTGCAGTTATCATCACTCCATTTAGCGTACACGTTGGTAGCGACGCGTTCCGACTGAGTCTTCGCTGAGGACTGGGGCTCAGTTCTGGTAGAAATGACGGTGCTTGCTGGGACGCGCTGTTCGAGCATCGTTGTTGGCCGTGGAGATGATGACCCCCGCCGCGTCCCTTCTTGATCACGAACTCGACCTGGATCGGCGTATTCTCGTCCAGATTCGACGCTCCACCAATTTCAAAGTCATTTTCTTCTTCTTCGTGTACGAAGCCATCCAGTCCCCAGGTATCCGCGTTGCCAAACGAGTCTCGATATTGCCGGTGTCCTTTAGCATGATAACTATGAGCAGAAGAGTCCTCATCGTGCACATCAGAGTCTCCACTTTCGTCCGCTCCGCCAGACGCTGACGGTAGCTGCTCAGCTTCACCTGGTGCATGTTGTCCAATGCTATTCTGAGCTGCTGTTTCTGGCACTGTCGATCCCACAGAGATGCGATGGGCGTTCTTGAGCAGCGCCATCGCCTTGCGCGGTGAGATCCGCAGGGGCGACGCCGTGCTGTACACCATACCCGGCACATGGTATTCACTGGCTGGATTCGAAGTATTTGCTCGGTGGGATTGCGTTGCTGCTGATACCAATGAAGTTGGAGACATTGGTGGTACGGACGAGGGTAAAGACAGCGCTGCATGGGCGACAGTGACTGCTTTCTGCGTTCGAAATGAACTCGACTGGGCGCCCCAATCCCTGCGGTCTCCACAGTTACTGCTGCTTGGATTGTCATGCGGACGCTTGATAGGGATCGGAAGTACCGGCGGCTTCTCTGGAGCTCTTAATGGAACTTTGAGCCAGCAGAAAGGGTCAATCTCACTCCGTTGTGGCTCAATATGAAGCGCTTTCTCTGGCGGATAGACCACGAGCATCACAGGATCATTCTCACGATTGACTTCGGAACCATTTCGCTCGCATTTTGGGTATGGTTGTGCCTGCAGAACCGAGAAAAGGACTTCAAACATGGCGTCCGATGCGCTCTGCGCAGTGTATCCGCACAGGTTTCGCTCATAGAAAGCCTCGACAGAGCGGATCATGCTCTCCTCGACCAGCTCCGCGATGAGCTCCACGACCAGGTCGTCGCCATCGAATATCCCAGACGAAGGCGATGATGGAGAAGACTTGCGCATTGCCTCGTTTCGAGCGACATCGCCACTGTGCTTAAGCCTTGAGGCATCGCAATCATTGGCCACCTTGTCGTTATCGGTTGTGGGCAACTCGTCAAACTCGTTGGAGTCCATAGAATCCACCGCTACCAGTGAAGCATCCGCGTCCTCCTTCACCGTCATTTTCGCATCGCCACTTGCTCGCCGTTGCCTCACACAGCTTTCGTGATCTCGCTGGTGAAGATGCAAAGTATGTTGCTCCTGAGAATGAACAAGGCTTCGCTATATTTACGATGGTCCCAGAGCCAGGCAAATCTGTGAAAATAGACCCAGGGTTCCCCAGGTTAGACGCTCCAGAGTTGTTGCTCCTCCGCCCCGGTCAACTATGACAGAAGTTCTTGCTTTGTTACCATTTAACTGGCCAGCTCCTGGAGGATTGAGGTCTCAAACTGCTTCGTGCCGAGCGTCTGCGCGGCTTTCGCCTCTTTCTCTTCTCGGACACGAGTCTTCATCTTGCTCATCATGAGCGCTTGTTCCTCGCCTTTGATGCTCTCTCTCAGATTTCGCTTCTTGCGCTCTTCTGATGTAAGTCCGTCGTCTGCTTTGCCATTCACAGCAACTCTCGATTTCCTCGAGAAGAGCTTTCCCAGCATCCCCTTCTTTTTCTCTTTGGCTGCTGGCTCAGTTGCTGAGATGTTCCTACTCGCATCCGGTCGATTGCCACCCGAGGAGCACAAGTTGCGACTCAGAGGCCGCTGGGCCAGCGCTTCTTTCTCAGTGATCTCCTTGATCTTCTCTTTAAGACTCACGATCTCGTTCTCCAGCTCGATCTCCTTGCGCTTCTGGAGCTGCTCGTGCTCCTGGAACTGCAGCAAATGGCGCTCGGTCCCCGATTTCAGCACAAAGGGCTGTTTTATCGTCGATTCTTTGGTCTCAATGTTGAAAAAGATCTTTGTGTTGGCCTTCTCGTCAAAGATCTCGAGCCAGTCGCCCACCTGCGAGAAGCTCTCCCACGAGATCCACGTGTGCTGCTGCTTCTTGCCCTTCTCGTGAGCAACCACAAAGCAAAGATCGCAAAACCCATCGCCGCAGAGATTACAAAGTCGCGTAGCTCTCCGCAGGTCGCACTCGATGCAGTACGTGTCCCTCCCGCTGTCGCTGAGCTCTTCCTTCAGGAGCTCAATCGAGGTCCACATGTGCTCACGCTTCTTCTGGCTCTGGGCGTGGATTGTTTCAAAGCAGGCGCTGCAGAAAGACTCGTCGCACTGCTCGCACTGCATTGTGCCAATTCGAGAGTTGCAATCGCAACAGAGCAGCGCGCCAGTGTGGAAGTGGAGCGCGCTGGGCACGTGTTGGAGTTCCTGAGCGCTCTCGTGGGCTTTTGGGAAGCATTCTTCACAGTAGAAGCAGCCCTTGCTGGACTCCAGTGATGTTGCTGCTGCCGGTGTAGTTGACTTAGGGAGGACAGCGCACTCTCCACAGTAATACGTGGCCAAGTTTGCTTGCCCCAAGCCCTTTGAGCGACACGCGAGCGACTGACACTGACTTCGGTTCTTCACCTTGACGAGCACTCGAAAGTCGTGCTTCTGCCTACTGTCCCCAGATTCTGCTGGTAGAGAATAGTGCTCGCTCATAAAACATGACGCGCAGAACTTGCGATGCGTGCCGTCGCTGCAGTCCAGGCATTCCTTCGTCGCAAGACTCACGCAGCACTTCCAACAGTATCCTTCAGGGACCACGTCGTCAGCCTTGTCCAAGGCATCACCGTCAACAGCAGCACCGGCTAAGCTCTTCTCTGTAGCAGATGCATCAGCAGATTCTGGCTTGCTAGGGTCACCATATTGAGGTAGCTTCTTGCTGTTCTTCTGTGACTCCGTCTTGCTACTCTCCAAACTCGCAGTAGACTTCTTAATTTGCTTCATTGGCCGTTCCCAGGTGCTCTCGGACTTGGCTTCATTGTAAAAATACTTGTTCCCGTACGCGTCAACCATTTCAGTCCAGCCTTCTTCCTCTATGAGCTTTTCTTCTTTTTCTTCTTCATCATGGCCATTCGCCTTGGCCAGCCTCTTTCTCGCTCGCTCCTGCTTGTCGAGTTCTTGCTGTGCCAACAGCTCCTGTTTCCTGAAAGTCGCTTCCTCGGCACGCCATTTCGCGAGCTCGGCGCCGCGCTTCGCCTCGCGCAGCTTGAGTTCCATGGCCTTGGCCTTGCGGATCTGCAGCTCCATTTGCTCCCTCTGGTACTGCTCTTTCCACTTTTGCTCGTCCTCTTTCCACTTGCGCTCCCGGATGTACGCATCCTTGATTTCATCCATTCTGCGCTTGTGGCGGAGCTTCTTGACTCGCTGGTGGGCGAGAAAACCGCGCGCGTACTTTTGAATCACAATCGCCATCTTGACCTCGAGCTCCCGTCGCTGCTTGGCTCGTAGTTTCCGTACGACATAGCCCACGCGGGCCACGAAGCCACGGTACATGCGCTGCAGGAACACGATCGCTTTGTCTTCTTTCAGTATCTGAAGATGGGCTTCCTGGATACGTTCTTGTAGCCACACGCTCTGCTTATACGTGAAAATGGGACCGCCTCCACCACCAATTTCACTCTTTCCACCATTTTCTCCATTTTCAGTATCTGGAGCTTTGTTCAGGTAGTACGTGGTCATAAACTCCAGTAGCGGCGAGGCATCACGCTTTGAGCCCTGGAAGTGCCGTTTTTGCTGCAAATCGACCATTTTCATGGTTTCGCGCAGCAAATTCGCGGTTTTCCGTGTTTCAATACCTCTCGCACGCTTCTGGATGAGCAAAGCCGCGCTCTTGGCGAGCTGCTCTTCACGGGCTTTCAGTTCGCGCATTCGTGTCGCAAGCATCCTTCCAAGCATGCCTCTTGTCCACTTCTGCAATATCGTAGCGGCTTCGGTCATCACTTTGAACTCGGCGAACTTTCGGTCGAGGCGGCGCTGGCGCTCGCGGCGCGCGAGCTTGCACTTCATGCCGCTTTGGATCGTGATCGTCGCGCGGCGCGTCTGCTGGTACTGAGATCGCTCTCGGCGGCCTCGATACACTCGCTGGATATTCGTAGCGGCTCGCTGCCGTTGTCTCAAGTCCGCTCTTAGTAACTCCAAGGTCTGTTTGGACCTGAACACTCGATAGCAACACTGGATTTGGAGTGCAGCTTCCTGTTTCC
Organism: Globisporangium cylindrosporum; assembly: GCA_038050675.1. NCBI lineage: Eukaryota > Oomycota > Peronosporomycetes > Pythiales > Pythiaceae > Globisporangium > Globisporangium cylindrosporum. The sequence goes on along the minus strand of JALBZD010000217.1, from coordinate 31,399 downwards.
GAGCTTCAATACGATTTCGCTGTACCGAGAATCGTAGTTGGAGCACATATCGCCCCTTGCTCTTGCGCCAACTGGTTTGAACCCTGCGCGCCGCAAGCTCCAGGTCTCGCTCGTACAGCTTGGCTTTGAACACCTTGCGACCCTGGAAGCCGCGGTACACTCGCTGGATATCTAACACAGCCGCGTGGCGCGCCATCTCGAGTCTTTGGAGCTCTTTCTCGCGCTCCAGCTGCGCGAGTCGCTTCTTTTCAGTGTCGAGAAGGAGCTTCCGCAGTGCGAATCTGCTGTGGAGTTCGAGTCGTTCTCTATACTTTCGCCAGCAGATCTGGATTTCGAGCGCTCGCTGGTTCTCGTTTGAGAGCCACTCGCGTCTGCGCTTGACCTCTTTTCGCGCCAAGTAGCTCCTCGCGTGCACTTGGATCCGGACTACGGCAGCATTTTCTAGTGCCTGGCGAATCTTAAGCAGCTCCTTACGACGTGCGAGCTCTCGTTGCGCGAGCTTGCCGCGCCAGGGCTTTTGGACTATGATCGCCGCTTCTCTCCGTACAATTCGCTTTAGTATCCGCTTTTGCACCATGATGCGTCGAAAAAAGAACTGAATACGGCGCGCACAATGGTTTTGCAGTAGCAAATTGAAACCATTGCGCAGAGTGCTCCACCTCATGGCCTTTCCGTAGGCTTCGAATCGCAGGAGCTGCTGGATCTCGACCTTCCGCTTGAACTCCTTGTCCAGCGACGCCTGCTTGAGTCCACGGAGCAGCTCCTTCGCACGCCGCTGGCGGAATCGCACTTGGATGGTCGTCGCTGCCTGGTGGCGCTCGCTCTCAACAATGTCTTGTGTTGTCTGTCGCCAGCGCGTGAACACTCGGCCGATCGTGTCGACGTACGCGTTGCTCGCGAGCTTCTCAAAGAACGCGAGCGCCTGCACCTGCGAGCGCTTGAACGCCGCGTCCTTGCGCTCCTCACTCTGGAGCGCGTGCACAAAGTTCCACCAGCGCTCGAAGGACGCAAACATCAGGCGGTGCTGCAGCTTCGTGAAGATCTGGGTGATCGTCGCAATGCTCTTCTCCCTGCAGTACATGCGGTCCAGGTTGCGCTCGAAGAGAAACGAGAGCGGCAGTTTGGCCTTCTCGGCTTCGATTTGGCTCGACACTTGCTCCTGTAGACATTAGAGACATTAGAGACATTTCAGATAATAGAGAAGCTAGGTGGGTATACCGCAGTACCTTGAGCTTCTGCTCGGCTTGAGCCAGATCTTTGAGCTGCTTGGAGTACTGGATCGCCAGCACATTCGACTGGTGAATGCTGTTTGGTGCATTTGTCGCAGACGCTGAAGGCTTCCCTTGAATTGACTTGGAGAGCACTGGGAAGCTGAACCACAAAGTCCACACAGGACCCTAGTATGTCAGAGACATGGCATGTGTAGGAGAAAATCGGGTCATGATGCTCACGTACCTTAGTGAGAGGATGCTGCGGCTCTTCTTCTTGATGTTCTTCTTCTTCTTCGACTTGCGCTGGACTGAATGCGTCATCGCTTCGTACAGCGCGTCGGTTTTAGACAACGGAAGCAGTAGAGAGCCAGGGTTGGCGGAACTCTCATGCACTGACGGTATCCGATGCAAGCTGCCAGCATTGTTCTTCTCTGACGATTGAAGGTCTTGTAGGGCGGGTATCATCATTTGCCCGTGTTCACTGGAGACTGGACTGTTGAGCACTTGACCATGCTTGGTGTTGCTATTTCCAAATGCTGCAAACTTCTTCGTATCTGCAGCGTGAGCGTGACGCTGTTGTGGTTTCTTCCATCGCCCATGCGCATGTTGCAGTGGCTTGTGCTTCTTGCTCTTGGAAGTAGACAACTCGGTCACTTTCCTCCCTGATAGACTGAAGCGCACAGATTCATTGCGCTCTTCACTGCCGCTCTCTCCACCACTCTGCCCACTATCGCTTCCTCCTTCGTCACCACCATCTGCGCCATGCTGCTGTTGATACTGCGGACGCGTTGCCTTGGGCTTTGGCGGCGCGTCGACCCACTGGAACGGCGAGCGGAACTCCGCAATCGTCTCGGCGTCCACGCGCAGCCACGGGTACTTGGACGACAGGTGCGTCAGGTCCCAGCTCTTCCGGTTGGAGAACGCCATCCTCTATCTCTCTGTCTTACGAGGCCGTCATGGTCATGGTCATCGCTCTTGCAACAGGCTTCATTCGCCAAGAGCTCCGTTCATTCATGACCGATGTGCTTCGCAATTGACCTGCATTGGGCGAAACTGCCTTGGCATGCGTGATTCGATAAAATATTGCGGAATACTGATTGCTGATTGGATACAATAATATTTGTTTTTATAGCCAATCGCATGATAGGATGAGCATTTTTGGCGGACACGGACACGGAGTGATGGTCGTGCGTCAACCAGAGCGTCTCCCGGTTAAGTGAAATGGCTACGTTGATGAAAGAGGTTGCCTGCACTTTAGTGGACTATACAAAGCACAGCGAGGAGCTATTTTCGCAGTGACTCTTTCAAGTGGCGCGCACGAATGACTGACTGACATGACAGATTGATGAGGTATTTTCTCTTGTGGTTGAGCGCACTGCCAACTGTGCACTTGGTTGCCATCACGCCCGGGCTCGGCTGTGAAGATGCCAGACAAATTCGAGGATTGGTCTCCAGCGAGCGTCTTTGGCGCGACCACTCCTGAGCCAGGGAGGCAACGAGAACCAAGCTTTCGAGATTTGCATGATGAAAAGTATCATCAGACAGGTGGCTATCGATCGCAAGAAGGTGAACGTAGTGTGTTTGCTCCTGCACCGCCAGCGAGAAGAGCGACCACAACCAAGCACCAGCAGGAAAACCAGCTTGTTAGCACACCTGGTGGTGAACAAGTTGCAACACCAAGCCCATTGCGCCGCATCATGAAGACTAGCAGCCTTCAAGAGATCGAGACATGTGAGCACAATTTCATACCTGCTGCGATAGTTGCAAGCCTGGATGATCATTCCGGGGTTTCTGGCGGTCGCAATTCAAGACGACGTAGCCGGCAAAGTCACATCGACTCGGGCGTAGGGCTCGCGGCTTCAACTCAAACAAAGGAGAGAGATCTCGCTGCGCGTGTCCTTCAGAAACACGCTCGCGTTCTGCTGTTGCGACGACGAGAGAAAGAGTCCCTGCAGGAAGTGAATGCACTTCGCTTCATGTTGAATCAAACTGCAGCGACTCTGCTGGCTCAGTGGCATCGACGATGTCGCTCCCGGCGCGCGATACACGTATACCTGAGTTACTGGTGGCACCAAGAGTCGCGGATACAGGGGTTGCTTCGTCAGGTTGAGGTGAAGAAGCGCAGGCGAGAAGCTGATCTTGTAACCATGATGCGTCAGCGCCATCAAGAACAGCTTCAAGCTCGACAGCAGCGTGCGTCTTCGCTGATTTCGCAGTGGCGTGCAGCAAGAGCAGCGCTGCGACAACGCCGCAAGGAGAGCTTACGACTTCGTGCCAAAGAGTCTCAGAGACGAATAGCGTGTTGGCATCGAAGAAACAAAGTTGAGAAGCGATGCCAAGAAAAGGCTCGCCTTGCACGACGACACCAAGCAGCTTTGCAAATCCAGCAAACATATCGGAAAGCTTGTCGCAGAAGATCTGAGCACCTTCACCGACGGCTCGCAAGCAAAAAGACGATCTGTGACTGCGTCAAGCAATTTTTTGCTCAAAAGAAGCACAGAAAACAGAGACGTGAGGCTCAATCAGCGCTCAAAATTCAGGTTTTCTACCGGAAAATGAAGGAAATGCGAGATGCGCGACTGGAACTTGCGCGAAGACGGCAGGTTTATCAAGGGGTTCAAGCACTATCAGCGATCGTGCACAGGCGGAAACTCGAGAGTGTGTATTCAAAATGGCTCGCGGTATGCAAGTTCTTTCAACAGCAGGAACAGCAGCGACAAAACACCTGCGCACGATTCCTGCAGCTCACGTTTCGTGCGTGTGCCACCCGTCGAAAGCGAGAACGAGAGTACACGAGTGCTTTACGCATCCAGAGAGTCTTTCAAGGCTACCAAGCTCGTCAATTGTGTCATCAGCTACGCAAACAGAAGCGGAAATTCGTCAAGAAACAGCGCAAACGAGACGCTGCGACCAAGATCCAGTCCCGAATCCGTGGGTCCCTGACTCGTGCTCGATTTGCAAAGCTCATGAGGCAGCTGCGAGACCGGTTCCGGTGCTCCAACTGCGGGGTGATTGAACCCAGCGGCGTGTACTGCAAGATCTGTGGACGGAAGCGCACGAACTTTGGTCTATTGGTGATGGACAACAAGCGAGTGCTATCGCTCTATTCAGGGTCTCAGCATGGCAAGAAACCGGACGGTCAACATAAGGTAGGAAGAGGACGCGGAGGCTTTTACCATCTCGTCCCAGTGCGCCCCATCTCGCTACCGTCGTTTCCAAAGGTCCAGGCTGGCAAAAACGGGAAGCTTCGAGCTCGAATGGCAACTAAAGGTCCAAGTATCAGCAACCAACAGGAGCCTGAACGACCACAAGATCTGATTCCACCAGCAGCACTGACGATCTCAGGACTCTACTCGCTGCCCATGGTGCTCTCGCCACGACACGCAGCGTTGCATAACGACCATGCTTCAGTTCCAGCAAAACATCCAGCAAATTGGCAGACTACGTCACTGCTCAAGTTCACTATCAACACCAGTACCAGCAACAACCAAGCAGAGGTGCAGTACACGATTCCCAGTCGTCCCCAGTTCGCGAAATCCGAGTTGAGAGCAGTCGGCCAGACCAAGCTGCGCGCGCAGATGCTGACCTCTTTACAGACTAAGCAGCAGGACATCAGTCAGACACACGCGCTCACGCAGCATCTGCATCGGCTCCAGAGGGCGAGCCACGCGATAAGCCGAAGTCGCTAACTGAAGGTGCACTGAACAATGGGAATCTTGAGCCTAAGCGCGATGTTAATATGGGGAATGCTGGTGTTCATATCGAAGAGTGCGCGGCACCATCCGTTATTAGGAACAGCAGTACCTTAAAGTTCAGCCAATCTACACAACGACTAGTTGCAAGCTAGCTCAGGCTCTTGAGAATATCTTGCGTCATGGACGCTCTCGAGGACTTTGGCGTCAGGCCCGTGATCGAATCCGACCGCGCGCGAGGGTTGAACCACTCCTGACGCAGCGCGTCCTGCGCCGTGAGTCGCTTCGACGGGTCCTTCGTTAGCAGTCCCTTGAGCAGGGCTTTACCCGAGGGCGAGATGCTGTTCCAGGCTGCGTCGCCTTCGAGGTTCACGTCTGCGTGGAGCGTTTTCTGGATGATCTCGTTCTTCGTCTTGCCGTGGAACGGCAGATCTCCACGCAGCAACAGGAACATGATCACGCCCACAGACCAGATGTCCGCCTCGCGGCCGTACCCGACAAGCGAGAGCACCTCGGGGGCCACGTAGTTGAGCGTACCACAGGGCATTTTCATGATCTCCTCGGGGTGCACGAGCTTCGAGAGTCCAAAATCCGCGATCTTTAAGTCGTTGAGCTTCTCACCACACAGAATGTTCTCGGGTTTGATGTCGCGGTGCACGATGCCCAGTCGGTGCAGGTACGCGACACTCTCGAGCAGCGGCGCCATGACGATGCGCGCCTCGGACTCCGTGTACCTCGACCTTCCCACGATGCGGTTGAAGAGCTCCCCGCCGCCTACGAGCTCCGTGACGATGAAGATGTACTGCTTGTCCTCGTACACGTCGTGCAGCCGAATGATGTTTGGGTGGGTCACGAGCTTCAGGATCGCGATCTCCGTGCGTAGCAGCTCCTTCTCGGTCGCGATCAGCTTGCACTTGTCGATGATCTTCACAGCGTGTTTCACGCCGGTTTTCTTGTGTGTGGCCTCGCAGACTTTCGAGAACCTTCCGCGGCCGAGCTGGGGGCCAATGTCGTAGAACTCGTCGATCGAGACCTTGTCGGTCGCGCGGCGTAGAGCGTTCGTCCACTTCTGCTGCTCGTCGAGAGATTTCGTGTAGATCGTGCGTTTCTCGCGGAAGGACCCAGGCTCAGGCACGATGTCGATCGCAAAGTACTTGACGTTCTTCTCGACGATCACATTCTGCGGGAGTGACTCGACGTAGCAGCCGCACATGAACGTCACACCACGTGGGGCCGTGTCATCCTTGGTCCTTTAGAAATACAAACAACAACAGGAGGGGGTCAGATCACCAACCTAGGCCCATCCAAAGATTACAGTACAGAGCTCCGTTCATACGCATAGTAGTAGAGGAAGTTGCCCTGGAGCACGTAGTGGCGCTTGATCATCTGGCGCAGGCGCGAGCCACGCTTCCAGAGGTTGCCATCCATGGTGTCGTCATCAATGTAGAAGAGCTCGTCGAGGCTCGTGGAGTCGCACGACAGGCGTGGAGCTTTGGTTCCGTTGCATCCACCGCCAGTTCCGCCATGGATGGGCGAGTTCTCGCTCGAGACTAGTACCTTGTCGATCTCTGAGAGCGCGAGCTGGATCTTATTCGTGACCGAGTCCGTGGGGCAAAGCTGCTTGGCTTCCTGCAGCAGCTGTCTAGTCTTCTCCAGGTCGCGCCGGTTCGACGTGTCGAGAAGCTGGTTCATGCGAGGACACGAGCGCCTGGAAGGATAGCCAAGAGGTTAAAACAAACAGTGACGGGGCCGAACAGTACAGGTCGATGCATGAAATCGTACGTGACGGTGAGCGTCTTGAGCGAGTTGCGGCGCTTGCGCACGTCCAGCGTCTCGGGAACCGGGTGCACCGTCACACTACGTCCACACCAAGTTTCGTACGTTAGAGTATGAAAACTCCAACTAAGTGGGAGTGAAGCATTTGACCTTTACCCATCAATGAGTGACACCTGGGGCGCTGGTTGGTCCTCGCTCGGGAGTACGCTCATGAGAAACTAAGATCACCACCATAAAATTCACATACAGGTTCAGTCTCCTCGATACTGTATCGGTAGGTAGCACACAAAGTACGAGAGGAGGACAACGAACGTACATCAGTGATCCCGGGGGTGGTCTCGCACCATTCGCAGAACTGCTCGAACGACAGGCGGCTCGTGGTCGCGCCTCCGCTCTGCGACGCTGGGAACGCCAGGTCCACGAGTGCGTCAATATCGTCAATCTACATAGAGAGAGGGTACACAAGAAACCAGTTTGCACCCAGTTAATATACAATCAACTCCGTGTTCCACTGCCACCTGGATCACCCAAATTCCAAGCAAGTGTACCACGTTGTTCTTTGGCTGGAGTTCGTTGTTGGAGCCATTCGCGGGCTCTTCTTTCGACGGCTTGAGCAGCTGCTCGAGCGCTGACTCGGGGAACTGGTGCAGCATCGTAACCAACTCATGGCGCGAGATCGAGCCCGACCTGTCACCAGTATGTAAAAGAAATACGTTGATCAGAATTAGAAGGTGGCCCTGGATTCATGAGGTTGGAGTCTACAAGCAGTACCTGCTGAGATCGTAGAGGTCGAAGACGAACTTGAGCTTCTCCTTGCGCGAGCCGCGGAAGAGGATCGCGACGCCGTGGAGGAACTCGTTGTAGCCGATCGAGTCGGACCGGTCCTTGTCGATCACCTCAAACAAGCGCTCTACGTAAAGCATGCCAGCCCAAGTTAGTCAATAAGCCTAATCACATCGATGGCGTACAAAGCATTAACTAATAACCGAAGACACACCTCCTAGTAGCCCTGGCATAGGGAAGCATTTGAGAAAAGTCTCTTTGTCGACCGCCGAGCCGTTGCGCGCGTTCGCAAGCCCCTTGAATGTCTCTTTGAGCAACTGCATCTCCTCTTCGCCGAATTTCTTCATGGCCTCGCGCTCTTCCACTGAGAGGCGGCGCGTGGAGAACTCACGGCTGAGTGCCGAGTTGCCCATTTTGCTCACGCGTGCCTTGTCGTTGGAACCGAAGGAACTGGAACTGATAGAGCTCGTGAAGACGCGCTAGAGAGAGGCTTGCGAGTCGGGACAGCAAGCGCCTCTGCGAATGAGAGAGATAAGCCTGAGGAGAAGGAGCGTGGACGCCTTGGTAAAAAGGAGTGAAAATGGTTTTCGTTTATAAAGTAGGTCCTATAAATATATGAATGAACTGAGCCGAAATACGAAAACGCAAAACTCCGATTCTATTTGTATGGGGATCTCCACCTCCATCGAGGAAATGGTGGAAGAGAGACCCTGCACTTTTTCGGAGAAAGAAGGCCGGAGCTCTCGGATTGATAGGTTGGGCGTTGGAAAAAAAGGACCCAGACCTGGGTTCCTTTCTGGCGAATGAATAATATATAGCAAGCAATCTCTTCAACAGACAATGTTCAGAGGTCGAATGGCACGTGCGTGCCTCCGACCAGCAAAAAGAGGCTGAGTTTGCACTGGAAGGACCATGTGGGGTCCTGGGCACTTCTGGTTCTCGACTGGTATCAATTTCCCAATCTATGCATTACACAAAACGGAAAACGGAAATCTAAAGTTCGTCTGCCAGCGGACAGCCTGTCTATCTAGTCGTCATTGTCACTCCCCCAGATCACACCATCATCGTCGTCTTCATCCTGATCTCCATCATCATCTTCGCTACTACTGTCATCTTCATCATCACCATTCGCGTTGTCCTTCTTGACCTGCTCCATGAACGCCTCGAAACCTGCACCACCCGCGAGGTGGTCCACCAAGTCTGTTGGCACGCGGTATCCACTCAGCGGGTTGGGGCGAATCGAGAGCTCAGACTCCACGATCCGGAAGTCCACGACTTCATGCACATCGTCGTCATCATCACCGTCGTCGCTGTCATCGTCACTATCGCCTGCTTTTCTAGGAGGGTTCGAGCGCAAGTGCGCGTCACGGAGCTCCAGGAGCTCCTCCCAACTGAACAACAGCGGGTCTGTGACTGCGCCAAACACGTTGATGTCCAGCAGGTACACGCGGTGCTGCTTGTCCACGTACACGTCGAAGATGTAATCTGGGTCGGGGAACTTCGAGCTCTTCTTCTTCTTTGCGCCGCCACTGCTGCTCTTGCGGAAGTGCGTGTCGAAGAACGTGTAAATCAACTCGCACAGGTGGTCCTGCTGGTTGAAGAGGAACGGGTAGTACTCGTCGCAGTTGCGCTGCGAGACGCCGACGAGCGCGTGATTCACGACGAAGCACCGGAAGAGCATCGAGTCGAAGAAGCTGCACCACTTCTTCAGCACGAGGTACACGTCCTCCGGGCCATTCGGTTTCGCTAGAACTGCGCTTGTGTTCCCAGTGTTACCACCACCAGTAGCAGCACTCTCATCTTCTTTCACACAGCCAGCGTAAGCCTCGCTGATGTCGTGCACTGCAAAGTCGGACGACTTGAGCAACAGGAACACGTCCTCAAAGTTGACGCACTGCATGGTGCCAAGCATCCAGGACGCGTCACGTGGACTGGTCCAGTTGAGCTTGGGAAACACCTTGCCCTTGAAGCGGCGAATCGCGGCGTCCACCTGCTCGCGCACGGTCTGCAGCGCCTGCTGCTGCTGCTCCGCGGTCGTCTGCTTGGACGAAAGCGCCTCGGGGAGCACAACACCGTCCGCGAGAATGAGCGACACGAACGCCGGCGGCAGCGACACCACTGCGCTCTTGATGGAAACGTGGTCGAACGACGGATACCACGCAGTGAACGCGCAGTGGTCCACCTGCGCGCGCGTGTAGCGCGGCGGTGCTGTCGTCGATCCAGTCTCCATGGCGGCAGTGACTTGGTGGTATGTGCCTGCCAATTCAAAATGGCCATCAAAAAGCGCTCAGTATGTAGGTTGCGCGAAGGTTGGGCAAAGGGTCTTACAATTATGCATTAGTATGGTGACTATATCGGTAGTATCGGAAAAGACTTGAAGCGACACACACGAATTTGCAACTTGAACACTTGGGCCAAAAGGTTATCAGAGAGCATGGAGCGCCGAGGCTCGAAGGTGGTCGTTTGGTGCTCTCGCTCTATCTATCTATCTCAGTGCGCACATACGTAGACACTGACCCACCAACGTGTATACACTACCCACTCTCTGCCTCTTTGTCTCTATTGCTGCAGGCGCTGGACGCCAAGATCTCGTCGTCCAAGGACATCTGGATGATGCTCGCGTCCATGGAGCCCAAGCAGTCGCAGGTCTCATCCCCTGAGGAAGCTGCTGGTGCTGCTACTGTTGGTGCTGCCGCTATTGACACCAAGGGCGGCGTACAGGAGGAGAAGGACACGTTTTTGCTCATCGTGGGCTCCAAGGGAGCGGGCAAGACGTCGCTCACCGCCTGCTTCCGGAACTCGGCCAAAGGTGCGTGGCTTTACATGTTCTACGCTAATGTATTGGGTATGGCTCTCATGTGCTGCACTTCGCGCTGCTTGCTATTGTGTATCTGTAGCGGACGAGATCAAGCCCACGACGGCGCTGGACTACGTGTTCGTGCGGCTTAAAGGCGCGAACGGCGCGCGCGCACCCGTGGCACACATGTGGGAGCTCGCGACCTCCAAGTGCGTGAGCGAGATGATCCGCGTACCGCTCGCCCCTGAGCGGATCCTCAACGGCGCGCTGGTGCTGGTGCTCAACCTTGCTGCTCCCGGGGACGTTGTCCCCTATCTGATCAAATGGCTGCACATTCTGTACAAGTCGGTGCACGATGTGCTCAAGATCAAGGAGAAGAACCCGGTGGACAAGTTCGCGGTCGACAAGCTCAAGCAAGAAGCAATGGCGCGATACGGCAGCGCCCACCCAGACAAAGACGAGGTCACGCCGCTGCCATTGCCGCTGCTGATCCTGGGCAACAAGTACGACGTATTCCGAGACGAAGACACAGTCAAGCGCAAAGGCATCGTCCAGGCCGTGCGGTACCTGGCGCACATGTACGGTGCCACGATACTGTTCACGAGCACGAAGGACAAAAACCTAGCCACGCAGTTCCGATCCGTGATGAAGAACTTTGCGTTCCGTTCGCCTGGGGCCAATAAAGGATCGAAAGAGGTGGATATCGCCAAGCCACTCTTCGTGCCAGCAGGCGCGGACCTCTTTGAGGACATCGGCATGCCCAAGACCTCGCGCCGCCAGGATTTCACAAAGGAGCAGCATGAGGAGCGCGCCAAGCAGTGGAAGAAGGTCGCGAGCGAGTACTATCCGCCCAGTGGTGAAGTGACGGACGCGAACCAGGAGGAGGAGCTCGAGGCGAAGGACAAGGAGGAAGACGCGGAAAAAGACAAGTTCCCCGAGCCAAACATCGACCGCGTGCGACAGCGGAAGAGGTACGAGAAGAGTGGGTCGATGCTTTCGAGTCAAGTCCTTACCAGTTGGACCCTATCTACTGACACACACTATTTGCTGCTTGTTGGCTTGCACGACAACAGGGAAGAGCTCCAGCGATACCGTGACAACCGCAGGAAGGCTCTCGAGAAGAAAACCAAAGCTACGTAGTTCTAGCATTTGCCCTTAAAACAGATCGCAGAAGATGCATTTTCACTCGAGCGAGTTTCGGGAGAACCGAATGAAGAGTTAATCACATTCGCACAGGTATGGCTCGAACATTCAGATCCCCCCTTCTCCAAGCATGTATCATTTTGGCACAATTTGAGCTCCAGCACAGTAAACATCTACAGATACTATGTCACTGCGTCGGAGGCTGGATCTGGTCGGACGAATGCGCGCAGCGAGCGACTCATTTGACAGCCGATGAGAAGGCCTATATCCTTCCTCCGTCCCCTCCCGAAACGCCAAACTCGATGACAATTGTGTCGCCTCCCTCCATCCCTACAGCGAGAGCAATATTCAAGGCCGTCGTTGGGTGGGAAGGAGAGAGGCCAGATAAACGTCCCGAGTTTTTGTTAATAGCCCGGCATAAATACCTATCGTGCTCGTCGCTGGCTCGCTCTGCACTATCGTCTTGGCTCGGGTGATCACGGCGGCGGCATTCACCGATCCAGCATCACCACCACAGAAAGAAGAGCAGGGTTCAAGATGCCGTGCAAGTGTTCCAAGCCATCGTGCGCCGGTGGGAGGCGCTGCAAATCGAACTCCACGGCGCCTACTCCATCGAGCGCCTGTGCGCCTTTCGAGCGTACACCAAGCGCACGAGTATCGCGCGTGTGATGTTTTGTGTGGTGATGACGCCGATCCCGTGCTTTCTCGCGGCGATTGGGCCGGATCTGATCCCGCTGGAGGCTCCCCCTGAGCGAGGTCTCGCACACAGCCACATGTTCTGGGTACGCGAGTTGGTCTCCGCCAGCATGCTGTCCCTTGGTCTGTTGGTGCAGGCTCGCCACTCCCTCCTGGGGCTGCCGCTAACGCGCATGCAGATACTATGGATCTCAATTCTCAACGGTGCCGGCACGACAGCGCTCGCAATTGGGCCGGCGTGCCTCATCGGCTACCCAGTGCCGTTTATAAGTGTTGTGACGGGACTCGGTGCCTGCTTGGTCATGGGCGGCGCGTTGTACCTTATCTGGTGCCCATATCTCCGAGAAACCCCGCCGCTGCGCGCAGACGTGGGGCGGTTTATCATGGTCGTCGACATCCAGCTTTGTTTCGTGGTGCTCTACCCTGCCTACACGTTTATGCTCAACAGGCTCTCGGGGATCCCGCAGACGGTGTTCGCGCTCTTGCTGCCGATGATGAAGCTCGGGACCAAGAACGTCATGGATCTGTACGTTCGCAACAACGAAGACACCAAGGCCGAGTTCGCCAACTTCAACGTCGAGGTCTTCCACGTGCTCTTCGTCGCCAGCTGTCTGCAGGGCTCGACCTCGTTCAGCACCACTGCGCTGATTATCGCAGTCGACCTTGTCGTGGCCTGCGCATCGATCTACGGCGTGGACATCATCTTGAGCTCTATCCCGACCGAAATTGCCACTCGAGCAGCTACCACGCGGCAGCCTGGCGCGCGTCTCACCGCTGTCCAGCTCACCCAAGTCTGCGGGGCTGCTGCCTAGAACACCACACTCCAATCAGCATCAGTCGTGGCTACTGACCGAGCACGACAAGCGCGTGCTGCTCGATGAGCGAAACCCACCGACTCGAGTTGGTGCAGAAGGTGCTCAAGGTGCTGCATATCACGGAGTCCATGCTCGTCGTGGAGTTTGTCGAGGTGATCATCCCAGCAATATTCAGTGGGTACCAACCAATGTCAGACATGGAATCTGCTTGTGTGTATGATGCATGATTGGCGTGCAAAGATCTCATGAAGCTCTTCGCTCTTCCATGTGTGTTTCTGCGTCATCCATTGCTTTTAGGCACATCCCTCGTTGCAAGCTACGAGCTCCCAAACCGCGCATTTTACATCTTCACTGCAAGGCGCCAAGGTGGACCAGCTGTCCGCCACCGTTGCGAGCGTCATGCTCTATTCGCTGCTCGAAGTGCTCTCGCTGACATTCGTGCGTGATGCTGCAGCGCAAACTGCGCATCTCGGCGCTGCACCAGCTCGTGCTCGTGCTCAGCACGCAGTGACGACAGGTGCAAGCGAAGCTCGTGTTCTGGATCGTCATCTCGCTCGAGATCGTGCTGCAGCACTTCGGAATGGACTTCAGCTTCCAGTTCACATGGCTACACAATCCTCCAGCAGCTCCGTGAAAAATGACAAAGCATCGCCTTGCTTATTTGCATACCTCACATGTGCATACTTTGCGATTGCGTGAAATGCCGTTCTCCCCAATCCATACACACATTAAGTCAAAAGGGGGAGGGGGCCTCTATAACCTGATTCGGGATTTCAGTTTGATAAAATCATATAGCAGAGTAAGACGAAAGTTGCTGTACAGCTCCAATCGAAAAAAGTTTTAGATGGTATATTTCCCTGTGAATCTCGACACTAGGATTTGCTCACCTCAATCTTGGAGTTTGTATTCACACTGACCGCACTTTTCTATTGACCCGAGCAAATCCCGTTTTCTAAGCCGCAGGAATGCATAACTCTGCAAAATCGTCTATCCACAATTTTGATCAGCGAATCCGTTTGGGGAGGGTATCGTTTCTGAAAAATATGAAGGGGGGCGGGGTTTTGGATTTTGCGAATTGCAAAAGATTTCGGTCGCCCCACAGTCACAACAGGCAGAAAAGAAGAAGAAGCAACAGCAGGAAGAAGCAATGGACTCGATCTTCGGCATCGTCGGTAAGGACTTCGTGATCGTCGTGGCGGACGCCAAGGTGGTGCGCTCCATCCTCGTCTACAAGGACGATGAAGACAAGGTGCGTGCGGCTCTGCTGCTGTCATTATTTGCATAGCGATCCTGCTGGCGCAGAAACTAAGCGAAGCGCGAAAAGATCTCGATTGATCTTGAGATGGAGCTCTTCGCCCTTTGCTTGAGCTGCTCGTATGAAGCGCTGTGTATGTATGCGTATATTCATGTTGGGATCGTATGGTGGTGGCTAATCATGGCTGTGTTACGTGATCTATGTGTAGTCGGTGAACTTGGACACGCACAAGGTGCTCGTGGGCTCCGGTCCGCAGGCCGACCGCGTGGGCTTCAGCGAGTATGTGCAGAAGAACATGAAGCTCTACGAGCTGCGCAACGGCGTGTCGCTGAATGGACCCGCGACCGCGAACTACGTGCGCGGCGAGCTGGCGCGCTTCCTGCGTAAGTCGCCGTACCAGGTGAATTTGCTGATCGGCGCGGTCGATGAAGAGAAGACCCCGGAGGCGACGACGATCGTGCCGTCACTGCACTGGATCGACTACCTGGGCACGCTCGCGAAGGTGAACTTTGGCGCGCACGGCTACGGCGCCAACTTTTGCCTGTCGATCTTTGATCGAGAGTGGAGAGTACGTTTTGAGATGTGTGGCTTTTACGCTTTTCAAATGCGTGTGTATGTGGTGATATGTACTAACTGCTTCGCTGGATATGGTGTCTCTGGTTTAATTTGATTTCATCTGTAGCCTGACCTCACGATTGACGAAGCCCACAGCATCCTGAAGAAATGCCGCAGCGAATTAGAGCAACGATTCCTCATTCGCAACGGCAAGTGGCTCTACAAGGTACAGTCACGCTTCAGTTCTTCCTACAGTAGTAGCTGCTTGTGTTGAAGCTCCCTTGTGTCTCGGATCTTTGCTCTGACGCTTGTTTATTGTTTTATTTTCCTGTGTAGATTGTGGACGCAAATGGCGTGCGCGTACTGGAGTTCTCGTAAATGTGCATGCATGGCAGTGAAGGGGCTGTGGTGAGATCCGCGGGCGTGCAGATCGAAGAGCGAACGACCGCAGCGCTACATGACGCTGAAAGAAAGATAATCTACTCCCACTCAGCAGCCCACCTGCAGACCAATGAGTCGAAGGCAATGCAGGGCATACACACAGAAGAAAATAACGATAACAAGAGAAACAACAGCATTTTGCACACTCAAGCGTCAGTCTCTGAGGCCACACTAAACTTTGATGAGTGATGAGTTTGGTTCGACTCTCATTTGGGTTGTCAACACGCTGCCTCGCGATTCCGATGTTGCATTTCAACACAATACAAATGCAACAACAACAACGCATTCAATCACGATGAGATTTTATGCAAACGGTTCGTTGATTGTTTTGGTTTGTATCGTATTGGATATGATCATCGTCCAGTAGTTGGGGTATGAATGGTGGAACAGTGAGCTCCTCCTAACTTCGCCAAGGCCATTATAACAAACTGTTGACTACAGGGCGATCAAAGGGAGGAAGGGGTCCACTGACCCACTCACACACAACCGACGGAATATGAAAAAGAGGGACAAAGCGCCTTTCTAGTACTCCTCACCGAACTCTTCCTCCTCACCCTCGCCCTCGGCGGTCTCGGCGCTCACTTCTTCGTAGTCCTTCTCGAGCGCCGCGAGATCTTCACGCGCCTCCGAGAACTCGCCTTCCTCCATACCTTCGCCGACGTACCAGTGCACAAACGCGCGCTTGGCGTACATCAAGTCGAACTTGTGGTCGATACGCGAGAACACTTCGGCGATCGCCGACGTGTTCGAGATCATGCACACTGCACGCTGCACGCGCGCCAGGTCGCCACCCGGTACGACCGTTGGCGGCTGATAGTTGATGCCGCACTTGAAGCCTGTTGGACACCAGTCGACGAACTGGATCGTGCGCTTGGTCTTAATGGTCGCTACCGCGGCGTTCACATCCTTTGGCACGACGTCGCCACGGTACATGAGGCACGCCGCCATGTACTTGCCGTGTCGCGGGTCGCACTTGGCCATCATCGACGCCGGCTCGAAGGCTGAGTTCGTGATTTCCGCGACCGAGAGTTGCTCGTGGTACGCCTTCTCGGCCGAGATCACGGGTGCGTACGAGCTGAGCATGAAGTGGATGCGCGGGTACGGCACCAGGTTGGTCTGGAATTCCGTCACATCGACGTTGAGCGCACCGTCGAAGCGCAGCGACGCGGTCAGCGACGAGATGACCTGCGCGATCAGGCGGTTCAAGTTCGTGTACGTCGGACGCTCAATGTCGAGCGAACGGCGACAGATATCATAGATCGCTTCGTTGTCGAGCATCACCGCGACATCCGTGTGCTCGAGCAGCGAGTGGGTTGAGAGCACCGAGTTATACGGCTCGACCACGGCCGTCGACACCTGCGGCGACGGGTAGATCGTGAAGCCGAGCTTACTCTTGCGGCCGTAGTCGACCGATAGACGTTCGAGCAAGAGCGCGCCGAGACCCGAGCCAGTGCCGCCACCCACGGCGTTGAACACGAGGAAACCCTGGAGACCCGTGCAGTTATCCGCGAGCTTGCGGATGCGATCGAGCACCAGGTCGACGATCTCCTTGCCGATTGTGTAGTGGCCGCGCGCGTAATTGTTCGCCGCGTCTTCCTTGCCCGAGATAATCTGCTCCGGGTGATACAGCTGACGATACGTGCCCGTGCGCACTTCGTCACACACGCTCGGCTCGAGGTCGACTAGCACCGCACGGGGGACGTGCTTTCCAGCGCCAGTCTCGGAGAAGAACGTGTTGAACGCGTCGTCACCGCCGCCGATCGTCTTGTCACTCGGCATCTGGCCGTCCGGCTGGATGCCGTGCTCGAGGCAGTAGAGCTCCCAGCAGGCGTTGCCGGTCTGGATGCCGCCCTGGCCCAAGTGCACGGAGATCACTTCACGCATGGTGGTAGTTGCTTGAAGGAGAAGAGGAGAAGGAGGCGGACGGGAACGGGAGGAAGCTGGATGATGGAGCTTACTCTCGGACACGAAGGGCTCTTTCGGGAGGCTGGTTGCTGCTGCTGCGGACGCTTGATGGCTTGGCGGCGAATTGCGAAATGAACACCTTCTATATGGGCGGTGGGGCCACAGAGCTCAAAGTTCGGCGCCTGGAAGGTTGGAAGGGGTGAATGGGAATGAAACCCCCGCGTCCGCCCAGAACGAAGCCAGCGGTGATGAGATTTATTTCGAAAGTATGGACACTGGAATACTGAGCTCTATAGTAAAATGCAAACAGATTGAAACCACCTTCAACATGGGACGAGGTGAAAGGTTGCGTCTGTGTGTGGGAAAGGGCGGATGGTACGCGGAAGATACTTTTTTAGTTTTGACTTGGCTTTACTATGCTGCTTCGTCCACTATCCAACGGCTACGCTTCGTTAAAGTACGAGCTACACCATCCAGCCTAAAAGTGGCTCCATTTCTTTGCCCAATTGTCGCTCGCAATCACCAACCGCCAGCACCAATTTTAAAAATGAGCAAGCCAGACTTTCTTATACAAACACCAAGACAAAAAAACAATATCGAAGCTATTTTTGTCACTCGCTCGGTTTAAATTCGCGGAACGTGAAGTTGAGCCGCCCCGAGCGCATGCGTAGCCACGACGGCTGTGTGTTCGGGTACACGCGCGTAAGAGCATGCACGAGCTTCCTGGACGGCCCGCCAAACACCAGCACGTCGCCCGTCTCAAGACGCACGACTGGCACGGCCTCGTAGCCGACCGGGTAGTGGTCGATGAACGCGAACTCGGCCGCGCAGCCGATCGAGAACGAGATCACGGGCGAGCCCATGGCCATCGCTTCCTCGCTCTCGTCCTTATCCACGTGCATGCCATTGCGTCCCGCTTTCTTGTAATAGTTGACAACGCAGATATCTGGATTCATCGCCTTGCAGTCGCCCATGACCCGAGGGTCCATTGCGCGCGCTGCGTCCAGACTCTTGACTGCGAGCTGGCTCCAGAGATCCGGCAATGGCGGCACTTGCGCGTTGTCAAAGTTCGAGCGCGTCTGTTCGTACTGCTCCTTCACGACATTCCAGTGCTTGCCCAGACACATCTGATGCAGCCGGCACTTGGCACCGCTCGCGTAGGTCGGTTTGTAGAATCCGCCGGTGCTTAGTCCGAGTTGCTGCGCGTCGTTCACGAGCTGCTGTTGCTCCGAGGGCGTCAGGAAGTTCCTCAGGAGCACCATCCCCGGTAGGAACTCGTTGTTCTGTGACAGTGCGCCATTGTCTTGTGATATTGTCGGTTGATGGGCGTCAACGCTAGCGTTGGTTGCTCCATTATTGTCACCATCGGTAACGGTAATTGCGTCACCTGTAGATGTAGCTCTTGGTGAAGATGATGGAGCTGGTTGAGAAGACGACTGTTGCTGCAAGCCTAGCGAATCTGGCGCTGCGAGAGGCGCGACTTGGAGCGTGCGCGCGTGGGCGTCAGCTGCGATGAGCTGCTTTGCGTGCACGTGCGCAGTGCTCAGGAAGAGGTCGAGCTCGTGCTCGTTCAGTGGGTGCTGCTGCTTCTTCGCAAGAATGCGCTCTGCCTTGCGCTTGGTGGTCATTTTTGCATTTCCACGAATTGTATGTATGGTGGTGCACCAAATTTCAAGTGACGCGACCTGTTTTAGTGTGGTCAACGTAAATCATAATTACTTCATGTGTATCACGTTATTTCCGGCGCGCGAAAAATTGGGCATGTGTGAAGCCCCAGTTGTGAGAAGCGAATGGGAACATGGCTTGGCGTCAAGTCGACCTGCGCGTGCAGGTGCACGGGGATCAGACAGTCGAGTACGCGCTGCACCGGCCCAGCGATGCGAACAAGAGTAGCTTCTCATTCCTCTGCTGGTGCTTTGTGAGCGCAAGTGTCGCAAGCACTAGCGCATGGCACACGTGGCAGTGGCGCTACGCGCTCCACGTCAGCGCGATGGCAGCTCTGTTGGCGCTGCTCGTGTACAGATCCAACGCGACTGCAATCGTGGAAGGTAGGCGCGTACTGTATTATGTTGTGCTATTCTATATGTGCCGCATATCCGCCTCATAGGGGCCACTGCGTTGATGATGGATTGTGATGGTGCAGAATCCCTGCTGGTGATGCCGTCGTTAGGCGTGAAGCTCATTAAGAAGCGGCGCAATGGCTCCAAGTTGGTGAAGGTGAGAAACACAGCCAACGTTTACTTGTACGCCATCTACTTGTATATTGAGGTTATGTACACGTGTGCTTACTTCTCTGTGTGATGCGGCTACTTAGTTCATCGACCAGTGCGACATCTGCGCGGTCATTGTGAACGAAGCGATCACGTTCAACGACGTGGTGTACTACATCGCGTTCATGATCCAGGGCCAGGACACCATGGTGCTCACCTACGAGGTACGAACAACAGAAATGACGAGAATCAGAGAAAGAATTGCGCTTGCCTGCTTTAGTGTGTGTTTTTATGGTATTAAGGGGCGCTTCTCTGGGGGTTCCGTTTGTTCATGTTGCAGACGTTCCGTCCTCGCGTCGCGGTGCTGCAGCAAATCTTCCGCGAGGTCAAAGCAATTTTGTTCTCCAACGACGATGGCTCCGGCACTGCTCACGCAAAGATGCGGTTCCCGTCAAGTATCATAGCAACATCCGCGTCATGAACTTCAGCGCTTTCGTTTGCTCCATTTGTGTTTGCTTTTGGTAGTATGATAGACCCTTTTTTGCTTTGTTTACCTTGCTTGTTGCCTGTCTTGGTTGATTTTCATCGTGCTGTCTGTCTGCCACAACCACCTTTTTTCTACGCTCTACTCTCCCAGCTGTACATCCAAGTACTTCAAGTAGGGAGCGAAGAAGCCTTTTTACAACAGGCGGTTGCGCATGTCCTCCAGCTTCTTCAGCACTTCAGATGGAGTGCGATCGAGGTCTTCGGCGACGCTCTTTTGCTTCTCCGGACTCAGCGATACAAACTGCTCGCAGAGATCTCCATCCGTGACGTTCTTCACGGGGATAAAGTAGGATCGGTACGACAGGTGGTCGCGGCCGCAGAGTGGCGGCTTCTCTTGACGCATATACATCTCCAAGTGCGTGTAAAAGTCCACGTCTTCACGGGAAGTGAAGGGCACGAGCGCGCCGATGCGACCCATAATTGTGGCGTAAATGATAGCTTCCATACCGCCAGGGACGAGGCTTCCTCGAGCCATTGACGTCACGACCTCTCCGACGTGGAATTGTGCCACCTAGAAATCACAAACACAACTCAATAAACTGTTCCAGCCACAGCAACCAAAGATAAACGCAACCAAATCGTACCTGCTCCAGCTTGTTTGGCGCGCCGTTGAGAAGCCCCGAGTCCCACAGGATTCGGTTTCCAGTCGGGTTGTCGATCTCGTCCGACACTTCCGACGGCAATCTTGACACAAACACATTGCCAAACTTGTCGCCGCCAGCCATCGTGTCGTAGTCCAGCAGCACGCTGCTCGTAATGAAACGAGGCACGCAGTCATCCGCAAATACAATCAGCTGGTTCTCGTCCTTCTTGTACTTGACAAGGTGGAACGACTCGTGCATGTCAGACGCATACACGCGGTCGCCAGCAGCCTTGAGGTCGACGAGGATCGACGGAAAGTTGCGGTTCTCGCACTTGCGAAGCATCTTTTTCTTTCCCAAGTCGTAGATACGAAGCGCCTTGCCGACTGACACAAGTAGGCGCCCTTGAAACTCGCACATCGCGTGCGGAACATCGTCGATCTCTGTCGTGTGCACAAGCACCAGCTGCATTCCTTCCACGACACGGTACACGCGCAGGAATCCTCCAGCGAGCGCTTTTTGCGGGTGCAACTGCATCTTCTTCACTGCGCCGACAATGATAAACACCTCACCGCCACGGTCGTGGAAGACGCAAGTCGCGATGCTTCTTGCTCGTTCGTCTTCGTCCAGTTCCTCGCATACCACTGTGTGGTTCGCCACTGGGTCGAAAATGCGGACACAGGACGCCCATTTGCTCTTCTCTGCTGGCATCGGGCCACGCGGAATCAAGAGCGCGTCGCCAGCTTCGTCGTCTTCATCTTCATCGTCGTCCATAGATGGATTTTTCACATCGGGGATCGGAATGCCGTGCTGTCTCTTGTACGCGGCGCCGAACTCATTGTGGTCGCTTTCAATGATAACCAGTCGGCGAGAAGGACCGTGCACCACAGCTCTGCGAGGAGTGTACCGCAAATTCACCTTCTGCTGGTTGAACGTATCGCCGAGCTGCTCCAGTGTGAAAATCTTCATGCCTTCTCCAGCCAACGCAACGATACCACCGGGACATTGCTCCGAGTTGAACGAGCTCGCGTACGACAAGTATTCGCAGGAGAGCGGCGTCAGGTGTCGGTGCGTCTGATGGAAGTACGACAGCCACGAACGACTAGAAAGTGCGAGCACTGCACGTTTGCCTTCGATTGTCACACGGAAAAGCTTCACAGGCTTCGCTCCGAGGAAACGCGATCGCGAGTCCGACAGGTTGGCTGTGATTGGGTCGATTCTGGATTGCTGCAGCACGCCGTTGTCGAGGCCGATGCTCAAATACAGCGACTGAGACGATTTTTCAGAGTCTGCTGTCGAGGTTTCACTCTGCAACTGCGCGAGGCACAGCGTGTGTGGAGGTGACGTCAGCGCCAAAGTCGACTTTTGGCGGAAGAGATCGTTCGGGTCAAGGGACAGGATGCGCACCGAGTTGTCCCAACTTCCGACCGCAAGGAACTGGAAACGCTGGCGACCTTCCGGAACTTCGCCGACGTCCAAGCTGCACACCTCGAAGCCCAAATCCAACTTGCCCTTCTCAGCCAAATCGCCCGATGGGCCGAGCTCAAAGTAAATCACCTCGCCACCTGCGAGCGAAATCACCACCTGTCTGGAATTTGCCGCACACTTCTCGATGACCTTCTTACCTGGAGCTTTCCACTCGGTTACTGGCTGGAACTTGCGTACGTGGCGAATACCGCCCTGGTGAACTTGAAGCATCGAGTCATCTTCCAACAGCGTCACCAAAAGCGAGCCGTGGTCACGAAGGAAACCAGACTCTGTCACTTCTTCGACGGTCTCACCAACCTCCAGCACGAGCGTCGCATCTTCAAAACTAACTACGATGTATTTGTCGTGCTGGTCGCCGTAGGATTCCTTCAGGCACCACACAGCCTTCGCGACGCCAGGAAGAGGACTCGCCGCCATTTCAGTCACGGGCAAACCGTGACGCAGCACTCGCAGTGAAGAGCGGTTGTTTGGACCACAGAGCGCGTAGATCTGAGGAGTTTGCTCATTCGCGAGGTCGTCCACTAGCAACTGCGTCACAGGACTCAAGCTCGGCATTGTGCTCGCCATCGCCAAGTTCGTCAGCTTGCGCAACGGGAACGTCGGGTACTCCGAGGTATCCATGAACAAACTCGAGGACTGCGCTGTGTTGTCACCCTCGCCGATGCTCAAAAACTGGAATAAATAGTGGTTGGAGAACTCGGACGCGCAGAAGAGCAGACCTGTCTTCGTGATGCACATCGACGACGCCACTGGCACAGTATCGAAGAATTGCACCTTGATCTCTTGCACGATGTTACCCGAGTAGTCCAGCGAGATCTTGTACAGGTCTCCAAGCTCTGACTGCAGCAACACGAAGAACAAATCGCGCTGCTTGTGGGTCGCAGCAGATACAATCATGATATCGCGACTCTCTCCTTCTCGTCGCGGGATCACGCACGTCAACTCCGGGTGATTCTCGTTCTTGTACTGGATCGTGTTTTCGCCGAGCACCAGCACGCCGCCAGGTCCATCGCTCCCACCAGGCACAGCAACGAGCATATTCGCACTTCGAACGACCTGCTCACTCCATCGCCTCGTTACGTGGTTGAGCCCCAAGTCGAGCTCGTAGAATACGACCGTCTTCACAGCCTCCCGCGCCGCAGCTCCAGTTGGATCAGTGTCCGCTTCCGCATAATCCAGCTCCAGGCACGCAAAAATTGGGTTCTCAAAGCCGACATCAACACCGACAATGCCAAAGTGGATTGCATTCGATCGGTGCGCTTCAAGCGGTGACGAGATCGTCAGGCGGTTAGACGCGTCACGGTTCATCACGTACACGAGCTTCTGCTTCTCGATCGCGCCGATCATGATCGCACGTCCTTTCGGGTCCACCGCGAGGTACTGTCCTGGCGTGATGCGTCTGCAGCCTGTTTTCCCGTAGGTCTCGTTTTGGCGCTCTTCGAACTGGTTCGTGGTCGCATTCACTTCGACGACGATGATCTTGCCCGAGTCCGAGCCAATCACCAAGTAATCGTGGGTGCCGCCGGTTAAGCGGAACGGGTGCACGCTGCGGATGACGCCAAACACCTCAGTCGAGATCACGGTCTCCAGTCGCCCGGCCTCATCGGGACGCAGCAGCTGCAGCACGTTGCCGCGCGCGACGACGAACTCTTGCGCCTGTGGACCGGTGAAGTTGCCGTACACCGCGAGGTTGATGCCCGACGGGGGCTGTAGCGTGAGGTTGAGAAGATGCATGACGGACGCTCCGTTTGGTTCAGCAGTAGGTAGCTACACGCACGTCCAGCAGCTGGTGATAGAGAGAGATGGAGAAAGAGAGAGAGAAGATTCGCACACGCCGCCGCTGTGTCTTCTGTTCCTGTTTCCTTTGCTCGCGCTCGCTCCAATGTTTCCTTCCAGAAGGAAGGGGGCGGGCAAAGCGGCGGCGGGTTGGATTGGCGCGTGAGGACAGCTGTCAGAATGATGGTCATGGAGATCTGCAAGTGTCATTATCCACTTTAGTGCCATGCTGCTCCTACTACTGATAATCCAAGCGAAATGCAAACTCACTCCTATTGTCGAAGTACTCCATTGGAGCCATGACTTCTCAGCAAATTTCATGACGAGCATGCTTTCAGTGGTTGCAGCACATTGCGCGCATCATTTACGCAAACTGAGGTTGAGCAGCCTCGTTCATCGACAGCAGTGCGCGCTTGCTTATCGTGGTGTTACAAGTTCTGGAGTACGAGCCTATTCGATACAGTGATAGGGACTGAGGCGCGGCGTGTATTATCAAGTGCCGACAGGCCAAGCAATGATGGCACGTTCAATATCGGTTGTGGAAGACCGCGACGCACGCAGAGGTAAGGTCGATTGCGATGAGCAGCAGCCAGAAAACAGGGCATCGGCGTTATTCACACACACCGCGCTGCTCAACGAGGGCAAACTTGACGATAGTTGAGAGTTGGACTCAGGGGGACTTGACGAATTGTTGCTGTAGCACGATGGATCAATTCAAATGGACACTATCGGAAAAATACAAATACTCGCGTTTGTTTGTTACTGCTGTTTTCTACTCCCCTTTCTTTCTTCTTAATGATGATCCCGACAGCTGCCGCAGCGTCCGTCCTACAGTCTGTTGTCCGTTGGTGGTGGTGGTGGTGAAGTAAATCTACATGGCGGCGATCGGCTCGTGGTGGTTGCGCATGATCTCGCCTGTGAGTGTCTCATCGACTTGCTCGTTGATGATGCGGCAGACCATCGCGTCGCCGTTGATGTTGCAGAACGTGATCATGCGGTCGAGCACGACGTCGGCGGCGACGAGCAGCGAGTAGAGCTCCGGGAGCTCATGGCCCGGGAACGTGATCTTCCACACGGTCGTAAGCATCACGAGACTGCCCGCAGGCACAGGCGCAGCTGCCAACGACCCGAGGAACGACGCGAGCACGAGCACACCGATCTGGAACGAGCCGAAGTCGCTGTTCAGGCCCGAGCCGTCCACGAGGAAGAACACCATCATCGGCAGGTAGATCGCCGTGCCGTTCATGTTGAGCGATGCGCCGATGGACATGACGAAGTACATGACCGAGTTGGACACCTCGCGCGACTGCTCAATGCAACGCATGCTCACGGGAAGCGACGCCACGGACGACGAACAACCGATGCTGTACACGTACGCCGGGACCATGTGGCGCATGTACGCGAACGGGTTGCTGCGCGTGAACACGGTGAAGATCACGGGCAAGACGATTAGTACGTGCACGAGCACGGCACAGATGAACAAGCCGCTCATACTGAGCGTCATGACGATCGGCGACATCTTGACGACGCTCGTGAGGTTCGCGCCGAACGAGCCGGCGAGCAGCGAGAACACCGCAAAAGGCGTGAAGTGGATGACCCAGTTCGTCATCACCACGAGCGACTCGTTCACTTCACGTAGAAATTCCAGCAGTGGGTTGAGCTGGATCGGGCCGTGGAAGCTGCGCGCGAGCGTGATGCCGCACGGGATCGCGAACGCGACAATACTCAGCAGCGTGTTGTTCACAAACGCCGCCATGATGTTGGCCGGCACGATCATGTGCAGGATCTCGATGAGGTTGTCCGAGACCGAGGACTTCGCGTCCAGCGACACGGTCGAGCGCACGAGCGCCGAGTTGATGTCGTTCACCGAGAATTGCGACGTCGCGTTCAACGCCGCCGCCGTGCAGGTCACGAGCCCGGAGTTGAGCATCTCGAGGTACTTGCCATTGCTGCACTGGATGCCGAAAATCGCCTCCTTGCTCTTCTCCTCCGCGACCGCCTGGTGGTTGTAGACCTCGCGCGCGAGGAAGCCCATGCCGATGCCCTCGCCGATGCCGATGAGCGTCGTGCCCAGGAAGAAGAGCGCGACGCGGATGCCGATAGCCTGACCCTTTCCGATGTGGATCAAGTCGGCGACCGACACGGCCAAGTTCACAAACACGAGCGGCACGACGATACACTGGATGGCGCGGATGTAGAGATCACCCGGGGTCTTGATCCAGTCCGTGATGGCTTCTTCCACTTCGTAATGGTTGAGCACGGTGCCGACCACCAGGCCGAGCACGATACACAAAATGATCGCCACCATGCTCACCATTGACGCGGTCGCCTTCTGCTGCTCGGGTGCCACGGCCTGGATGAACTGCTGGGTCGCGCCGCCCGCCGCGCCGCCATTCACGACTGCCATGTGCGGCGTGCGCGCGTCCTGGAAGCCTGTGCCTGGCGACTCGTTGAAGTCGTTGTGTCCGCCGATCGAGCCGCGTGCGCCGCCGCCAGTGTTCGCGCTCGCATTGGTCGTGAAGTTCGTACGCAGCACCGCGGTGTGTGGCGGTGGCGCGCGGAAGTTGTTACGCGGCGCGAGGCGCGTGGCCGATCCCGGTGGACCGAGCGAGTACGGACTCGGCGCGCTCGGCGCCGACGACTGGCTCGACTGGCCGTCGTCCATGTTGAGGTTGTAGAGGATGAAGCCGCCGCCGCTGCCTTCTTTCTGCATGCTACTTCCTGGTGGTGGTCGCTTGGACGGATCTACTGGTCTGGATGGGAGGAAGAAAGCGCGAGTGAGCTGGCTGAGCTACTGTTAATCCGCTGCTTCTCGTGTGATGACACTCACCTGGCAACAGAGAGAGTGTGGTGTGGCGTGCAACGTGGGAGCGTGTGCGGGATGAGGCGCGCGCTTCTTCGAAAGAGAGGAATTCGATCAGTCAAATCGCGTTTCGTCTATCCTGACGATGCCACGAGCGAGCGCAGTGAGTGAGTGAGTGAGGAGCTCTTCTTCTTGTGACGACAGGCAGAGGAGGCGCTTCCCGAATTGGACTGGAGACCGAGCCGCAAATAGCAGTTGTGAGCGTGAGTGGTGCTGCAAGCTTGCTTGCTGTTCACATAGGGATCCATCACACAACGCATAGAGAGAGAGGGTAGGTCACGTTTCTCGCTTTCGTGACAGGAGGCATCGAGCCAGCGCTGCACATTCGTGCAGAGCCAGGTTGCGGGATGCTGTTCCGCCCCATTCATACATACAAGAAAGTATGTTTGTCCAATACGTGTGGCAAAACCAAGAGAGCTGCAGGCAGTGTCGATAAATCATCTTAAATCAGTACAATGCGGAAAATATACTGTTTTCGACGCTCAATCCTCTGCAATCAAGCAACAGATTTCGCACATTCTGACCGAAATGATGGCGTTTGAGTACTGCGTGTAGACTATGAAAAATACATCCAGCCATCTGGTGGACAAAATGGCCATGATGGAAGAGGGTTGGTTAGTTCTGATTTACTTCTATTTTCTGATAAACCTGTTACAAGTTATGGTGTTAAAATAGATTTGAAGTAATAAATTGACTGTGATAATACGTAAACTTGCAGAAATGGATTTCTGACTTCTGATAGAGCGCGTTTTGCTGGTTTGGGGCTTTCTGGGCAGGCTTTCACTTGCTTCCTTCATGCTCCCATTACTGTGAGCATCGTGCAAAGTTCGATTTTGCTTTTTGCACGTAACGTTACTGTGCACCCTGTGCAAAGTCCGATTTGGAGGTGGAGACACAGCGCGACTGACTGGATTGCTTGCTTTTCGATGCCACGCAAATGGCAGAAGAGGCTCTTTAATCAACCCAAGCGGCAAAGCCTGTTGATCAAGCCAAGTGGCTACATTCCCTGGGGTGCAAGACATCTTTAAATCATCAAAACGCTCACAGTAGTGTCAACGCAGCACCGATTTGTAAACGTCCGATGCATTTATTTGCGCCAGGCGAGACAACAGGACGTTCGAGACGTCTCGCCTGGTGTTTAACAGACTTTCAGGAGGCCCCAAGGTCAAGTTTTCTGTGAGGTTAGTATGTCAGGTTGCTTTTGGGGTTTGTGATTCACAGACACTTTCTTGCTGGTCACTTTTTTTTAGTTTTCAACCATTGAAGTTCACATATCCATTCCCCAAGATGTGAGCCTCACAAGAGGTTTCACGCCTTCTGAGATCATTCACAACTGACCCAAGGAATTGCATCGAGCGTTTGGTGCGCACTTGGCGGTGGCGCCTTCGTTCAGAACGACTGTAGTAAGTGACAGCACCCTAATTGTTTCTCAACGCTTTCCAAACCAGCCTTCAGACCCAGGATCGCTTGGAAGCAATGCGTCGGGAAGGTGTGGCTTCAAAGCTTTCAAACTCGTTGATGTCGGTCGGCATTATCGTACTTTGGTGTGAGATGAGAGTAAATTTGATTCCAGTAAGTCTGCTCTATAAAATGACAGTCCTTTCGGACTGTTGTTGATTTCTAGCGCACTATTTGTGATGATTTCTAGACTAACCCGGTTTTCGTATGGTCGCTGGAATCTAGGCTTGAACTTCTAGGATTCCAGCAGACATACTAAAACCAAGCTACAAATAAATTCCTCTAATTTGATTTAAAAAACTATAAATTTTTGAACAAAATTCAAGAGCAGTTTTCAAAAGTCGAAAAAGTGAAAATTTGACCTAAATAAATGTACGCATACATCTTCTACACGAACATTTCAATGTGGTCCACGTTTCTCTGTTGATTGGCTCCGTTTCGCTGGCGTCACAAAAGCTGCCAATTGCAAAGACGAGAGGAAGCGAGCAAGAGGCAGCAGCATGAGCCGTCCGGAGCACATCTCGCCCCCAGAGGTGCGTTCTAAATGTCTCGCTACATATATCAGCATATGCACATAGCTCGTTAGTATCTGTGGTGTGCTAATCTGTCCGTGTTTTCGTTGTTGTAGCTCTTCTACGATGAAAAAGAAGCAGCCAAGTACAACTCGAGCTCGCGTATCATCAAAGTGCAGGTGCGTGCCACCGTTTATTTGAACGCATGATTGGCGTCCTAACGCCAAAGAATCGCACTTGCATGCTTAACGTACGTGTTCTGACACTCGCACGGATCTGTTTGGTTTTGAATATGCAGGAAGAGCTGGCAAACCGTGCTATTGAGCTCTTGAACTTGCCGGAGGACCAGGAGCACTTCATCCTCGATGTGGGCTGTGGAAGCGGGCTGAGTGGAGGTGCGTTTCTCTACAGTTGTGATGTCTGTACAGCTGCCTCGTGTTCACAAACTTGTTGTGCGTGCTTGTGAATGTGTGTGCTGATGTTTCCAGTCGCGCTTGAGCAGGCCGGTCACGCGTGGGTCGGCGTCGACATTAGCAAGGACATGCTCGACATCGCGTCCGAGCGCGACAGTAGTGGAGACGTGTTCCTGCAGGACATGGGCGGCGGTCTGCCGTTCCGTCCGGGCGTCTTCGACGGCTGCATCAGCATTTCAGCGATCCAGTGGCTCTGCTACTCGGACAAGAAGGAGCACACGGCACGCAAGCGCTTGACACGTTTCTTCACGTCGCTCTACACGTGTCTGAAGCGTGGCAGCCGCGCTGTGCTGCAGCTGTATCCAGAGACGCCCGAGCAAATGGAGGAGATCTCGGGTTGCGCCATGCGCTGCGGCTTCTCCGGTGGTCTCGTGATCGATTTCCCCAACAGTGCCAAGGCCAAGAAGTTCTACCTGTGCCTGTTCGCGGGCTACGACGCGACGCCAGTGATCCCGAAGGGACTCGGCACGGGCGAAGACGCCGGCAC
The DNA here is from genome assembly GCA_038050675.1 of Globisporangium cylindrosporum. NCBI lineage: Eukaryota > Oomycota > Peronosporomycetes > Pythiales > Pythiaceae > Globisporangium > Globisporangium cylindrosporum. Next base: position 1,936 of record JALBZD010000217.1, on the reverse strand, counting down.
GTCGGAGATCGCCTTCGAAGCGCGTCGCAAGCAACTTCACGTACGTCTATTGTGGTTGGCATTTTTCTCGGTTGAGCTGTTCGTATTCTAACATCACTATGTGAATGTCCATTGGTATACCAATAGCAACGCAAAGGCAAGGGTCGCGAGCCTGTCAAGGTCAAGGACTGGGTGCTGGCCAAGAAGGAGCGCTACCGCAAGCAGGGCAAGAAGGTCAAGGCCGACAGCAAGTTCACCGGCCGACGCCGTCCGTCCAAGTTCTAAGAAGCGCCGAGAAATCATCTCAAGTGAGCTCTGGGGCTTTAGGAGATCCGCATCTTGGGTGGCGCCGGTATGGAAGAAGAATTTGTATATATATTACATCATATATATCATGATTTTTTGTTTGTCTTGGTGTTTCTGATGATAAAAAAAATGTCCTCTCTGTCTAAAGCTTACCTTACTTTGGTGGCGGTGCCGCCCCAGCAGCAGCGCCATCGTCCTTCACGATCTCGCCCTTCTCGTTGATCAGCTCCGGTGCCTGCGGGTTGATATTCAGCCGTCCGATGACAACACAGTCCGGTTCGATCTTCACGGTCTTGGCCGTGATGTTGCCGAAAACCTGCGCCTTGTCGCGCAGCACGAGCTTCTCGACGATGATGTTGCCGACGATCTTGCCGCCCACGATGTGCACCTCCTTCATGTTCTCAACTGGACCCGTGAGCACACCCTTGGAGCCGATGACGAGCGAGCCCTTGGAGATGAGCTTGCCCTCGAACTCGCCCTCGATGCGCAGCAGCCGCTCGAAGCTCAGCTCGCCTTTCATCTTGACCGCGACGCCGATCGTCGTCTCCGGCTCCGCGTCCACGATGGATACCTTGGCTCTCCCCACGGGCTGGTGGTATGTCGGCGTCATGGGTGGCGAGTCGCTCTGCTGCTGGAGTTGTTGATGGCGGGATGCTGCGGTCTGGTGGCTCAGTCGCCCTCGTCGCGCAGGCGAGATGCTGTACTCCGAGTCCGAATAGCCGTCGTCCTCTACGAGGGAGATCGAAACCGAGGTGGAGGATGGAGGGTTCGCGCGCTTGGGTTTCGGGGGCGGGTTGCGCGGTGCCGCGACGTCGTCCATCTCTTGGCGCGAGTAGCTCTCTCTCTCGGGGACCACGCGTGGAAGCCGAATGGTTGCTGCTCTGCTCTGTCTATTCTACTGTCCCTCTGTACGTCCTAGAGGTGTGGCTCACGCCTGTATATCACACACGCAGCGGCTTCAATAGCAGAGCGAGCGACACGGAGGCTGCGAGCGAGCATCAGAACAGCCACGCTGTATGTGTGGTCGCTATTTATGAAACCCATTTGTGGTCTATTCTGTGAGCCATCTGCAAAGCTTCCAGGAATAATAATAATAGATATCATACCGATTCGACGTGAAACTAAAAATACGATCTTGTTGACCTTTATTACTGTGCGGTGGGTGTCCTTTCCGAGAGCAACATGAAAGAACAAGGAGACATGCAGCACCCCAATGCAATATTACAGTGCTGCTTACTCTGCTGGGTTTGGCTTTGTGGACGGCAGCTTCTCCACGGGGGTCGGCGCGGGGGCATTGCTGAAGTACGGGTGCTTGAGCGCGTCGGCAGCAGTGATGCGCTCCGCCGGGTTGAATTTCAGCAGCTTTGTGAGCAGATCTAGTGCGTCTTCAGAGGCAGCGGAGAAGATCGATGACATGGGCGGTGCGGTGCTGGGTGTGAACTCGACGTAGTTGGGCAGTGACGACATGCCCGGCCAGAGCTCTTCCGTGGGCGTGCCGAGCGCGTGGAAGATCTTGCCCACCTGGTCTAGCTCGTTCATGCCCGTGAGGTACGGCGTGCGCAGCATGAGCTCGGCGAAGATACACCCGACGCCCCACATGTCCACCGAGCCACTGTACTCGCGCGCGCCGCAGCGCAGCTCCGGCGGGCGG